>WTXV02001660.1:0-32545 GCA_009823435.2 Nymphicus hollandicus
GTAATACCTATCTGCAACACTATTCCCTTCTGCCCTTTCCTCCTGTCTGCCACTCTCCCCTTCCCTCACACACTTCAAACGGAGATGACTATAATGAGTAAAATACGCCAAATCATTATGATAACATGGCTCAGCAGGAATAGGATATTTCATTGATTTTTCTGCTTGTACTGTAAGAACCTCTGTGTTCAAGAATTCAGAGGAGCAGAAAACCAAAGGGCATATAAGGAAAATTGTGTGCTTCAGATACGTAGTTAATTTGCATCCTCATAGTAAATTTTAAAGTTCCCTTTTACCCCACTTTTATTTCTCAACACAGAATTTAACATTTTTCAGTCATTTTAAAGGTGTCTGGTTTCTTTCTTAACAGTAAAGGTGTCAAAAGTTGTAACAGTGATGCTGTTCATCACCTTATAGCTGAAAAGCTTTAGATGTTTTTGAAATTTGTTTTAAGGATGGACTTTGAAAAGGCAATTACTGTAAATCATATTTTGAGAATAGAGACATATGGTCTGACAATAAAGAGTGCTGAGGCCAGAGATACTTGCCTCCCCAAATTAAAAAAGACTATGCAGTGTTTAAAAAGTGTCATTGACCTGATGCCAGCTAGTCAGGCATAAGAGGAAAGAGCTAAATCACCAATGTGAACTCAGGAGATTTTTGGTTTGGATTTTGGCTTTGCTGTTTGTCTTTCAATTTGATGCTGGGCATATATACTTAATCCCTGTATGCTTTATATCCTGCTATATAAAACTAAAATAATAGCACTTTCTGCCATGACAGGACTTTCTTATCCTTTTTTGAACAGGTAAAGTCTCTTACTATATATCTGTATGGTGCCTAAGTGTGGGGGTCTGAATGTGACTGATGCACCTTAGTAATAATAAAATAACACTTTCTATCAATGCTTCTCTGTGGAGGGTGCTCCTGGAAATGAGATCTGAGGACTTAGTCCAGTCATCCTAATTTACGTAATTCTCTGAGGTATTAGCATAACAATCTGCAGTGGATAGCTTCAAACATGTTCAGAGGCATTACAATGCATGTACATCATCTGAAACACTGACTCCCACAGGGAGAGATGAACATCATGTACGCACGATGAAGAGGAATAGGTAAGTTTAATTTGCAACTCTGACTTATAAATGTAAAACACAGCTTAAGGCTGACGAAGATCTACTGGATCAAGAGTGCGCGGCTGTTCCTCATGCAGCTGTTGTTTCCTCTGAACGTCATTTTGATGATGAACTGAAGTAAAATTAATGGCTTAACTTAAATTGGTGGGCATGCGTGTGACTGCTTGTGACTAACTTTAGGTGCCTAATTACTAAGCTCATTTCTAAGCTTCTTCTATAGTCAGTGCAGAAATAATTCATTGTGAAAGCTGCAATCCTGCCTCAAACTCACAGTGTTGTTTTTTTTTTTTGTTGTTCTGTTCTGTATCAGTCCAGAAATTCATTCTCAGCCCAAAATCTTTATAATGGTAAATCAAATTCTCATTAATTTCAGTATGAAATATGGTGATATTTATTAAAAGACTTAAATACCAGGAAGCTTAATTAGGGTAACTTTTATTTTTAAATTAAATTAAATTTATGAAAATAAGATTTTATTTTTAAAATAAATTAAAGATGCCACACCATTAAGGTGTGGCATCAGTCTTTCTGGTGTGCTACAGCTATTTAGTGCCAAACACATGACCTTAAATTGCAGGTATTCCCAGCACAGCCAGCTGGCTGTATCAGGAAAGTGGCACAGAGCACAGCTGGCATCCTGAAGCGTATGTTGGTGACCTGCAGCCGTCCCTGTCCTCTCTTCTGCCATGGTCCTTCAGCCACAGTCAAGGTTGACAGATATCATTTATGAGACTTGAGTTCTTAAGTTTCCATAAATATGTAGCTTCTGATGTGGCTGCTGCTCTCTCATTACTTTTGCTTTCTTGATAGGACTGTTTTGATACCATCATTCTGTAGAGTACTACCTACAGCCAGGGTGGTTATTCTGGCTTTCAGCAAGGCCGTTTTTGTGAGTAACCTGTTCTGTGGCAGAGGTAAGACTGTTGACATGTGCACCTCTTTGTCTAATAGTCTCACTGTATTTTGTATTTTTCAAGATTATTATTAATTTCACTAAATGTCAATATAGATTCAGTTCCATTTTGGAAGCTTTGTTAGAAGGGCCTAATACTATTAGAACATAATTCATTATTATAAATGGCCAAGGTCTTCCAATAAAAAAAGTGCAGAATAAGTTGCAGTATACAACATTTTACTGAGGTTATATAGTAAATGGCAAAGTTTCTTCATTATCTTCATTTCTTGCAATGCCAGCTGTCACTGACATCTACGTAGTCTAAAGTAATAACACAGTATTTTGAACTGCAATGGGAATTTCACTTGGCTGACAATGCATGAATTAATCCTTGTCTCTAGTACTTCTATGACATATAGGTAGTGAGCACTTTTGAGAAAGAAAAAAATTCTTTTGACATTTGGTTTAAGCCCAGCAGGTAACCCAGCACCACACAGCTGCTCACTCATCCCTCCCTTCCCCTCACCCTCCCCCTCTGGGCAGGATGGGGAGGAGAATCAAATGAATGTAAACCCCATAGTTTCAGATAAGAACAGTTCAATAACTTAGGTACAATATACTGCTAGTACTACTACTGATAAGGGAAATAACAGTGGGAGAGAATATAAAACTAAAAAGGGAAAGGGAAAAAAAACAATAAACACAAGCAATGCACAATGCAATTGCTTGGCACCCACTGACCAATACCCACCCTGACCCGAGCAGTGATTGGTTCCTTCCGGGTGATTTCCCTCCAGTTTATATACTGGCCATGACATGTTGTGGTATGGAATACCCCTTTGGCTAGTTTGGGTCAGGTGTCCTGTCTCTGCTCCCTCCCGGTTTTCTGTGCCCCTCCTCACTGGCAGAGCATGGAACACTGATAGGTCCTTTATCAGAGTAAGCGCTACTTAGCAACAGCTAAGAACATCGGTGTGTTATCAGCATTGTTCTCAGACTAAAGCCAAAACCCAGTACTGCACCAGATACTAGGAAGGAGAAAAAAAATAACTGTTACAGCTGAAACCAGGACAACATTTTAGATTAAAGTAATGCATTCTGTTTTGTTCTACAGGTATTTCGCATAAGGGCAAAATAACTTTATATTCACAGAGTTCAATGAGTGCTCAAAAGTACCTTTTATATCTGTGAAGACAGCTACTTTATTGCAATGGCATCCAGATTCAAAGAGAACAGTCTTACTGTCATAAGCAAGACTTTGTTTATTTTTCACTTAGCAGAAAGCTTTGCTTTCTTGCATAGCTTGGGATTAAAATAGGCTTATTTATTTAAAAAGTCACAAGCTATTTTTGTTGTCAGGTTATTCAGATAAAACTACTAAGTATCCTGTAGTATTTTCACTGGAAATGGGAAAGGGCCAATTTCTGAGACAAGACAATGGAGTTACCACTCTAAACTACCCTTAAAATGGACCAAGAGAGTGAAGAATGGGGTTTACAAATGATTGAAGGAGGACCTTCTAACTCTGGTGTCAATAAAAGTAGCTCTCAGGGTGCTGTGTGTGAACATAAAGGGCTTGACACAAGCTAAACTAAAACTCCAGGCATGCTTAGATTCCTTGCATTGAAAAGTCAGGCTGCAAATAATGTTTGACTAGTCATAATACCATGTCAAAACCAGTATCTGCCTTGGGGGCAAATATGGAGACATTGCATGGGTGATGCTTCAGAAAACTGATGGCAAAAAAATACGAATTCTGGGCACACATTCTACTGTTCAGTTCTACAGAACTGTCATCAAACTGTGAAACTGAGAGTAGATGAGGATATCAGAACAGTCACAGTTTAAGAAAGGAGATTAAACAGTTATGCTTTCTGTTAAGAAAACAACACACCCTTAGTCACCAGATGTAAATATTCCTAGTGACCAGCTCTAGAAAAGACAGAATAATCATATATCCTGCAACAGCACAGCCAAAAATAGGAATCGGGGTGGTCCCACAATATGATGGACAGGGAATGGCAGAGTCTATTAATAGATTTACTTGAACTTTGCATTCAGCCAGGCTCCCATGTAAGTAGGCACTAATGCATAGCTATATAACTCTATATCAGTAAATGTCTAAAAAGGTAGTATTGAATAGCTGCTGTCCGTGAGCAATAAATGATAGAACAGGGGAAACTGTTAAACTCAGAAAACTGGCTTATTAGTTAAGTAAACAGAACATACTTAATGCACTGGTTTCCCACATACTTCTGTGTCAGACACCATGAGCAGAGCAAGTGAGGCAGAAAAAGAGAGAACTTCATACTTCCCTCAAGGACTGTGGTTGACAAGACTGATTGACCTGGAAAATTAGGGATAGGATTTAAAATAGAGTAGCAGTAAATTTAATTCATTTTTTGGATGTGGGTTTTTTTGTCATATACCTGCATATGATATAGAAAAAAGCTCCCTGGGCAACCCTGACAGGAACCCTGACCCTTAGATAGCTACAAGAGTCAAGAGAAAACTACAACATCTTCAGCCAGTGGAGGGAGGTCTGATATGTAATAACTAACATATACCAGACTACAGCAATGACATTTCACTTAAAATTTTACTTTTTCTCTTATCAGAGGCAAAGCACAAGTATTTAAATCAGTGGTCCATATATGTAGACAAACACATCACTTTTCAGATGTAAAAGAGATTCTACCTGCCCAGCAGTTCTGGATGTCCATTTCTCTTCTGCTGCTCACCTTAGAGTGGCCCAATGTATTTTTCAATTTTATTTTATTACTCAAATATTTTTTTCCCACCAAAAACTTCTTCCAGTTACCTGCAACTTGTTGGTGAAACAGTGACCATTCATATTCTTAAGGTTTGGCCACAGGTATTTCATCATGAGGTCACGGACATGACAGGTCAGCATGCAAAATTAGTGCCTTCCCTTCTTCTCCAGAAAGGTAGTATGTGTAGACATATGAGGCTAAGTTTTATTCTCAGTGCTACAAGATTTGTGCTCTGAAACATGAATGAGCTCTTCAAAGAAATATTTGTGAGTTTTGTTTGTTGTTTTAAAACCTTGGGAAAACGCACATTTTTTTTTCTCCTGGAAATGGCAGAACTGCTTCTTGTTAACTTTTTAAGAAAGGTGAAGAAGAAAAGCAACTTTAGTCAAGTCCCAAGAATTTAATGTTAGAGTTTTGCCAGTATCACTGCTACACCATCATTAGTGGCAAAATAAATCTTCAGTGTTCCTGTTAAATTTATGGAAATGTGTTTGAAAAGATGCATAAGTACTATATAATAAATTATATAGTTCAAAAAGGATATGCAAAGACAGGAATCTAAGCAATAATTTTTTATTTTTTCCTTAATTTAAAATAAAGAATCACCACACTACAATGACTTTTATATATCTTTTTATCTGTAATTATTATAATTAGAAAAGATTGGAGAATACAAATATTTTTCACTTATTTTGTGCATTCTATGCTATTGCACACAGTGAACTTCTTTGTTACATGGGTTAGCTAATTGTTTTTTTACATAATTCTTTGTCAACCAGTCTGGTTTTCCTATTCATGTGTTTATAAAGAGGGGAGGCAAGCCTTATGCACCATGAAAAGTACTCTCCACTCTCAGCTTGTTCCACTGAGATCATCTGTCTCCACCACCTACAGCAAATCAAGAGATTCTGAGATTTGTTATAAATACACTGCATTTATTTGTTATCACCGCTGTTTTTTTCTGGAACTAGAGTATTAAAATTGCTTTCTAAAGCTATGTACAACATTCTGACAGTCTAATCCCCCAAGGCAGAAAGATGTTTTTCACACCTATAATTTTTTCTAGAAAATGTCATAACCCTTCAAACCCTCCTTTACCTGTTTCTGTAGCTGTAGAACATTCTGTGGAATGTCTGACATATCTGTGTGTAGCATATATATGTTAATTATGTCAGAGAGTGGGCTTCACATTGGATTAAATCATCCCAACTCCACTGAACTTGGCACTGATGCTTTGAAAAGTCCCTGGGCCACACATGGGAAAAGCTGAGATGCGGGGAGAATGGACCAGACAACATCTTCCTCTCTTGCAGTTTTTCTCACACTCGACCCCTAAAGACCTGCTGTTAGTCTTGCTGGAGACAGGATACAGTGTTCATGAACCTTTAGTCTGATCCCTGGCAGATGTTCCCATAATTGTTTTCCTAGTGTGACTTCAAAAGTATGTCAAACTCTCTTGTGTCCGCATGTAAAGTCTCTGAATTTGTCTCAGAATACCTTTGGGACAGAGAATTACTGTTCCTTGTAGCTCTTTGTAGTAACAGCTAGAGGAATGGAGATTCTTAAAAGTCAAATTTTACACAGGACACTTGTTTGGTAAAGAATGGGAATAGACATCATTCCAGCTTTGGTCTTTTAATAGAAATGCTTTCCACAATGTTGTGTGGTTTGTTTGGTATTTTCTCTGTCCAACCAAGAGCAATAACCATTTAATATCAATTAATGTTGATAATAATGTTAAGAGAATCATAGAGAATTAACCACTTATGAGACTCAAGCAAAGGTTTTGAGCTCAACAAAGAAGAATGTGCATGTAGGTCACCTTTTGTACGGCTCACACTTTTCCTGCTGAATGAAGTAAGAAACCAAACTGTTTTTTTACTTTATTTTATTATTTTTATTACACAGAGAAAAGCTGTAAAATACATTTTTAAATATAAAATTCTTACATTTATCTATTTATTTTTTATTTTATATAAAATATAAAATATTTTACATTTTATAAATGTAAAATAGATTTTGTAGCACAAATAATTTGCCCCTTTATTAATCTGGCTTCAAATGGCTTCTCACTTGGGATCTGACTTCTAAACATAAGAAAATACTTTTTTACTATAACGGTCATTAAATACTGGCATGGGCTGCCCAGAAGAGTCTCTATCAAAACCAGACTGGACATGACCCTGAACAACTGAGTTTGGGTGGCCCTGCTTGAGCAGGGACATTGAACCAGATGACTTCAAGAGATGCCTTCCAGCCTCAGCCATTCTCTGATTCAGGCAGAGATACTGCTTAGTTTTGAATGTGGAGCCTACATCCTAGAATTTATTGAAAACTTTTATTAATTATACAATTACAAATAAGTGTTTCTGAAAGTCAGATGGAAACACAAACATGGAAACACAGAAGTAAGATGATGTGTTCTTTAGGTACTTTATTTTCTATTGATTATATTCACTAACATTTCTCTGAAGAGAAGTTTTTGATTAAAAGCTCTAAAAATTCCACATGTGGAAAAGAAAAGATTGATGGTGGTATGTGGTAAATGGTACCTAAGATGCAAACAGTCTTAATGATGAAGATCACAGAATCATAGAATCATAGAACAGTTAGGGTGGGAAAGAACTTTAAGATCATCTAGTTCCAACCCCCCTACCATGAGCAGGGACATCTCACACTAGACCATATTGCCCAAGGCTCTGTCAAACCTGGCCTTGAACACTGCCGCGGATGGAGAATTTATGTTCTGGGAACACTGAAGAACTTGCAAGTGCATTCTTGGGGAGGAAATGTCTTGGGGACTGAAGGGTCTCCAACAGTTTCATGTCCTGCACTTTGGTTCCTAAGATGGCCACAAGCAGAGGGATTAATCTCGATCTATCACCCTGACCCAGATTTCCCAAAGCAGCTTCTTCTTCTCCGAGAAATTCCAGGTGATTTTCAGAAGTGGACGCTTGGAGGACATGACAGAATATCTTAACAATGCCATTCCTTTAATTCCTTTTTCTTGACGTTTTCAATCAGTAATTTTCCATAAAGTATTTATACATGAAGATGGTCCAGCAAGGTTATCAGAAAATTAGTAAAGCCTTGTGCTGGAGCTAATGCAACCTTAAGCAATATCAGGGTGTATGTGCACATTAATCAGCAACTCTCAGAATAAAACCAGCTCCACTGAAGTTGAAATCTGCTTTAGTGAGCAGCAACTGAGGATCCTGATAATAAAAATATCAGAAGATTAAGTGAAGATTTTTTCCTTTGCATGCTTTCTGTAGTATACCTAATCTGAGATGAAAATGAGATTTTTGTAGTCCAGTGTCAGCAATTTAATCCCAAATCCACAAGCCAAATACCTCACTGATCTTAGTGTAGGATGTATTTACTCAGGCTACTTTATTGTTCCATGGATACCCCAGCTAAACTTTAGTATTGCATTAAGGAGCATGAAAATACCCTTCATTGCCACAAGGTATTAACACCAGCTCATTATTTCTAATGACACTCTTCCAGTAAGAGAGGTTGGATTTTTGGGTCCCTGGACTATACTGCAGTGCAGGATAAGAATCTGACTGATTTCACACCATTATGTCTGGATTTCAAGGTGGTTTGTTGAGTAGCACTGAAGTCCTAAATCACATAGGAAAACTCCATCAATTTGGAAGATTTAATATTGCCTTGCTGTTATTAATACAGCTCTAGGTACAATCAATTTTAAAATGTAGTAGGGTTGTAGCCCAAAAGGATCTGTGTCTTTAGTAGCATAAACTGGCATAGGTCCATGAAAGAAAAACAGAGCTATACCGAATTACCTTGCTTTAAGATCTATGTGCAATTTTAATACTGTCAGTATGGATAATCAGGAAGATTTGCATGTGTATCCACTTATGGGCACAGAAGAATTAAGCTTTCTCTGGTGGGTTTTTAATATTTTGTTTATAGTGGTGAAAGACCTTTCTATTCTTTCCTCCTGGGTTAAACACTTAAAGGCAGAAGTAAGTGAAAAAAAAATGTATTTATCATGGTGAGAAAATCAGCATTGTATAGATTACATAAGTAGGAAAGAATCAGCAATTAGTGTTGTGAAGGAAGGCTGAATTAATCCAAAGGAGTAAAAATAAATATGCTGATTAACTTCTCAGCTTGTGAAAGCATTTTTATTCTTTCCTAAAAGACACTGCCCTACGTATCATTGTCATAGCTATAGAAGCTGCCCTACATCAGCCAGATTGTTTCAATTAACCTGTACTTCAAGATAATTAAGAACCGCAGCAAGTCAAAAAAGATCTAGGAAGGCTGGCAGGGGGTTTCTCAATTACAACATCATTGTTTCAGATATGATCATCTTCTCCTGATCCTGTCTTTGATTTACATAGCAAGCTATTTTGTCATGCTAGAGAGAAAAAAAGACATGCTTAGAGCCGGTTTGAGTCTTGTTGTATATAATGCTTTCTCCAAAGGGGCATTTTAGTAGCTGGTAATGCCAACCCTAATTTTTTGACACAACACAGAAAAATGAGGGATTTTGGCTGAGATGTATTATCCTCTTCTGTTGACTACAGTAAATGCAGAAAAGTGCTTCTATTGGGTCAAATAATGGGATAGTCATCATCTAGTTGCAGAGAGCATTCATGCAGCAACACAATAGAGTGGACAGAATGTGAATTAGTCAGGAGTCAGGACAAAGCAAAAACCCAGGCAGGAATGGAAAATATGGGGAATGTGTTTTCAGCTCACAATGTAATGTTAATATCAAGGTCTTTAGCATCATTAGCTATATGAGAGGCAAGAGGAAAACATGCAATATGTTGGTTTACAGATGCAGTAGAGCATCTTAAGTTTGAACGCTGCAGAGGAGAGTCACTTCAAAAATATATATACAAGTTGTTTACAGAAATGCATTTTTTGTAGGCTTTGGGATATTAAAACAACCGTAAAAGAATATCAAATTAAGGCATATGCTTTACGATAACACAGTTTGTACATAGGAACTTTAGCCTGACTCTGAAAGAACATTTCTCCTTGACTGCATTTAATATATATATATTATATATATTCCTATATCATTCTTTTTGTAATTATAGGAAGTATATTTGATGACAAGCTTACTTCAGGCATCAGAATATTGAAGAACTTGATCCAAGCCACAAAGTCAATGGAATGGGCAACACCCCAAGGAGCTGAACACAGCTGGAAATGAAATGTTCAATCTCAATCCCAGCAAGACCAACGTGATGTTAGCTGCAAGGGGAGGACCATCTAAGAGCAAGCTCCAGACACTGCCTGTTCAACTTGTTATTGAAGTTGCGGTAAATATCTGCACTGCACAATCTACCAACATTTGGATACATGGCATGAGCAGGAGCTCATGCACTTCATTATCAGACATGTGAATAGAAGGTACTGGACATACTTTGCTGCCTAAGCTTTTATGTACTACTAAGAAATACAGTAAATTATCCTGAGCAGAGAACTGTGTTAGTGATGCTGGACATTAGAATGGCACAGAGGTGTCTTTAAAAGGGATTGCCTTGGCAACAAAGGAGTCACAGTAGCATGTTACCCTGCTTTCCCCATTCATCTTGCCTGCAGATGTGTCCTCCTTATTGGGCTCTGCACCTCAGCACCCTCTGGGGCAGATCGTGTAATGCTGAGGGTTGCGAGGCAAGAACTGTGTTCCCCATCCTTAACAAGGGCTGGCTTGTACGGACCCAAAGCAGTCCAAGGTAGCTGGATGATGGTGATCTTTCTTTGCACTTCTTTGTATATATGAAAGTACATGTACACAAGTACATACTGATGATCCTTGTCTGAAAATGGAGGAGTTCAAAGAAAGTAAGCTTCTTCAAGTCCACCCAAGACTCATTGATCACTCAGCCAGTGTTGAGATCTGGCCTTGTTAAAAAACCCAGCAATGAGCATGGGTTATTTATCAGTACCAATAATGCTGTCAAGAGCCGTAGCACAAGGAGAGGCTCGGGTGGGTCCTCACATTCCACAAGTAGCACGGTGGAGAGTACAAATGGGACAAAAGCTTCCTCTTCATCTCCCAAGGAATAAAATCCTTCTTTCCTCTCTGACACATGCCAGCCTCTCAGCACCTAATCAGGGACTATTTGATTCTTGTCTTGTTTTAGTATTTGTGGATATATAAAATGGATCATGCAAATGCCAAGGGAAAGACAACATTAACATAGCAAAAATGGTTTCTGTGATCCTTCAAATGCAGAGGTTTAAAACCAAAAACTACAGCTCTCTGTGAATTTAATTTTGCCTGGTACTACATAAATGGTGATGTGAACTCTCAAGATGTAAATCATGAATGATTAAAAAGAAACATTAATTGTTATGATAAATTTATAGTCTTTATTAAGCAATGTAGAATTTTTTCCAAAATCCTGATTCACATCTGTGGATGAATGGAGAAAGGTCCACAGATGCCAAAACCACTTTTGGCACTCCTTGCTACAATTCTAGTTGCCCTGGGAGCAGGGCCATTTCAGTCTGGGGTGGACTGGGCTACACAACACAGGATGAGCTGTGACAAGAAGCAGGGCACTTCTGAGGCACCTCCAAAGTTTGTACTTACTCCTAGGATCTGCTACAGCAGGGAGGTACCTACCACCACAGAGCTGCTCCAGCTGGTAGTAAGAGGAGAGGGCAAGCAGAAGATCTCCCCGCTCTTCCTGCACTTCTGTCTGCATCACAACTGGAAAAGATGTGTTTCTGGAGAATCAAGGGAATTAATTCCCTTGCTCTTGTCAATCCAAGAAGAACAGGGCAGAAAACAACAGGTTCATAACATCCCTTCTCCCTCAGGTCCCACTCAATTTCATCAGTACTGGGGTACTACAATAATAAAGTGAAATACTCTCTTTTTGACATTGAAGTCAAAAGACTTTTTTGAAATAAGCGTGGAAGGAGAAAAATGAGTTAGGACACATTTAAATAATACTGGTTAGAGATTTGGAGCAGTCATTAATTCACCCCACCAGCTTACTCATAATTAATAGTAACTCAATGGCAGAAAAGAGAAATATACACTGGGGAAACAGTGCAGTTTAATAAAAAATGGTATTAATGCTTCTCCCCTCTGCATTATCTGCTAAAAGGTTTTGGTTGATTTTTTTTTCTTTTTTTTTTTGGTCTGTAAAAAGGAAATATGACGAGCTTCTCAGGGCAGAAGCATTGCTCTTGGTCAAATGTTGGAAGCTCACACTCATTTTAGTGGAAATTTCTAGATTTCTATTACTGTGACTAAGCAGAAATTGATACAAGTCATCTCTTTAATGGAAGATGTGCCAGGGTGTTCTATGTATATGCAGTAAGTTTTCTTTTTCAGAAAGTCTCTAGTGTATCATACTGGAGAAAAAATATAATGGCTCTTTGGCTGGGAGAGGCTTTCAGTGGGTTGCATTTGAGTTGCATTTTATTTATGTCTTTTAGCTAAATAGTATGGTGGATAAAAGTATCTACTGCTCAGGGAAAAGCAGTTTTGCAGATTAATGTTAGACCAGTTCAATGGAGTGGATCAATGTTAGATTGTTAAGAGATTCACTGTAGCATTTTTAGTGAAAAGAGTTTGGAAAGGGGAGAACTGCATTTATGGTTTTGGGAACATAAATAAAGAGAGCACTTGAACCAAAAAGAACTTTTCCAAATGTGACGTTTAAACTTGCTGTAATCATGATGCTATTTTCATTGGTGAGAAAAATTATATTTACTTTCCTATGTATTGCAATGCTTTAGTAAAAACACTTGTGTCTTAACATTTTAAAATTTAAAAATTAGTTTAATCTCCTCCCATGAAATTTGGTGGTGGTTTGGAAACACGCTGTTAAAGAAAGAAGGAAAAAATCATAAAAATAATCTTTGACTTCAACTGAAGCAAAACTGAAGGCATGTAACAGAAATCTAGAATAATTCCACTGAAAAAAGCTATCTATCTCCTCTCCCCTGCCAATGCCAGCATGGTGTTCCATCACTCACATCCACCACCTCTGCTCTACAGACCAGATTTCTTGTCTCATCATGTCGCCTTCCACAGATCTCGGTAGCTGCTCTCCCAGGATAGCTGTTCTTCATGGGCAACAGCACCCTCAGGGGCATAAAGGTTATGTGTGTCCCTGCTGGCTGCAGGGATGCTTGGGGCTTGCTCCTTGTGTGTTCCCAGACAGTGAAATGGATCAGAAGAGAGCCTGTCTCTGGCACTGGCAGAATTTTTCAGGCATATGGTACAGATTCACTGTGATGACAGTTCTGGGTGAGTCTGTTGGAGGGGCAGCACTATGGTCAGGCACAGGAGAAGGGTTGAGGAGGAAGGAGATGCAGGGGAAGGCCTAATGCTGATAGAGCAGCCAAACCCTAGCCTGAAACCAAAGGAACCACTGCGGGTGCCAGGGAACAGGAGATGAAGAACTCGACAAATCTTTTGGGCTTTCCAGTCCTATCTCCTTTGGAGTGATATTGATTTTGCAAATGATCTTGAAAGAAACTGTTTGAGCAAGTGGAAAGCGAAAAGGACAAGAAAGGGATGTTTTTGTCTCTTCTATTACTCTTCAGCTTTTTACAAAGGTGAGAAAGATTTTTTTGAAGATTTATTGCAAGAGCAGAATGCTGATTTGATGAGCTTCTTTTTAGACGATGTGGAAAACACAGCCTTCCCAAATTAATGCTAACTGCAGCTTGTGGTCACAACTCAGTAAGAAAGTAGCTTAGGTTGTGTAAGGTCTCATCAAAGTCCTGAGGGCAACACAACACAGCTAAAATTTCTCAGAACTTTATCAAGAAATTGAGAAAAAGCTCAGATTTTCTAGAAACTTGCAAATTTTCCTATGCGTTTGCATATAATTGTCCTTCTGATATTTTGAGCACATCCAAACTCAAAACCAGAATCCTGAAATGGATGCAAAATAGGAAGGAGGTGGTTAACATCCCCATACTCCACCATGAGACCCTTACAGCCGACAAGGTTTTAACTATTAGCTTCATAGTATTACTTAAACTGCAAATTGCATGATAGCTATCCATTATGTCTAACTGGAATTTGATGCTATGAAACAAGAATAAAGACTTTAAATTCCTGTGTAAAGGACCCCGTGTTACCATTTGCAATATTAATGTGCTGTGTGACAAGAACAGACTTTGTTTACACACACTACCTTTCATTCTCAAGGTATTCCAACACATCTTACTAAAAAATTTCTCCAAATATTGGCAGTGAAATGAATGAGTAAGCAAATGTGACAGCCAGTATGAGCTGAACAACAGCTCACATGTTAAGGCTCTGGGCATTCAAACCTGCTTAACTGGGAGAAAATAGATTGGGAAGAGACCTTGGCTTTTTTCCTGCTCTTTCTGAACAAAGTCCAAGAGGAGATTAAGATTTGAGTGTATTGATAACTGGAGACGGGTAAGATGAACTGTATTGAGACTTCTCATTTTAAAATATTGGCCAGAAATAAAACAAGACTTCCTGTAAAGCATGCTATGGTTTTGTGGGATACAGCTTACTCAGTGATTTACTATGTTGCAGGCAACAAAAGACCTGTGTGGATTAGAGCTTACTATAAAATTAGAAACCTGGAGGATACTTCCAGGGAAATTTCAGTCAATTTAATTTTTCTTCTGTTACCTTGTGTTTCAAAATTTCTAATTTTAAAATATTTTTTCAGAATTCTTTTTAGAAGAGGATTTTTTTTAAAATCTCAAGGTAGGTGGTTCAAGATTCTCCCCCCTTCTGTCAGTTTTCCTGTGAAAAAATGTGAAAACACAACCTTCCACTTCATGTCTGGTCTGACCAATACAGGACAGAGGGGTCATATACACAAATAAAACCAGAACTGAGAAAAAAAGATTTTCCACAATAGCCAACAGACTATTTGTCACTTTAAAGTTTGGCTAGTCTTTGCAGCTTTACAGCCAGTTTGGGTTTTTCCATAACCTTTGGTAGTTTTTCAAAAGCCATTGTTCCTTATGTGTGAAGCCATGGAATGAAACCTAGGTAATGCTTAGCCACACCCTGAAGCAGAAACTAGAACCTCTTTCAAGCTTCCTAAGAGTCACTCCTGCCACAAGGGGTTAGCAGACTTTGAGCTGTTCAGGTTGCTACTACTGGTAGCAAGTGTTCGCAAACCTCTGCCACACTCTCACAGTTATTACTAAGCTCTTGTTTTTCCCATTCTTTCCAGTCCTGTTCTTAACGGCTTCAAAGAAGCAGAACGCTAAAACTAGTGATATTTTCAAAAGTATAAATCTCTGGTCAACTTCTTATCTCACTGAAATGAACGTTGTGGTGTCTTTGACTTCTGCAGGAACCCATTTATGCTGAGGACAAGTGGTTCTGAAAACATCAGTAGGTGTATTTTCCTGATGAAATATTTTCCTTTTTTTCTTTCAAAATAGTACCATTTCTCAGTCAAGTGGAACTAATATGGCTTCCCTTTAGAAAACGGTACTTGCTGTTGTATCACTGTTATTTGCCGTGCCAGCATGACTGTGAAACTGAAACGTGCCGGTCCAGTCAGAGCTACTTCTACCGCATGGTTTGTACAGTAGATAAATGTGTACCTGAAGGGTGGCTGCTATTAGCCATTGCTCAGTGGCTGAGATTTTCTGGAATTCGGAGATGTAAGCCTTCTCTCATTTGATTTGTGATTTGAAAGGTAATGACAGATTATAAAACTGTGCAAAGGTTTCTGAGCCATTCAGTCCAGTCCAGGGGGGCCTGACAGATTCCTTTTATGCCTCCTAAGTAAAAGTGTATACATAGTTATTAAAAGCACCAGTGATTTAATATAATTGTAACTTTTAGCTGGTGTGACATACCTGAGACAAGTGAGGGTGCAGGGTAAGCCTGTCTCTTACCTTCTCTTAAGGCATGCCCCGCAGAGCAAGGGATGAGGGCTGTTGGTCACACAGAGATGTGAAAAGGGGGTGTGGGGCTGAAGCAGGGATGCCAACGTTGCAGCTGACACATGAGGCTGTGGAGTGCTGGTGACCCCAGAGGAGGCACAGGCCAAGCTACGAGCTGGCATCGTGGTAGGGAGCAGGAGACAAGGCATGAAAGCTAACGGGAAAAGTATATGTGTTACCCTGGGGGCTGGCAGGGAGCTTGTGCCTGCCAGTGAATTGAGCTCTGATCCTTAGGAAAGGGTGTCTCTTAGGTAAACAAACAAAAAATAAACATCATGGGCAAAAATTCTCCAAGGTGCAAGTAAAACGTGCTGTAAGAAATGTAAAGTGGGGCACTAACTAGTACCCTGGCTGGGAAACTGAGTAATGAGAACTCCTGAATAGCCTAAATTGCTCTGTAAACAGTAGAGGCAGGCTTTTCAGGAAACATTTGAGACTGACTGGGAGATATAATGTAAGCACTTACATTTCCATTGCACTTCAGCATGTGCTGCGACTGCTCCAAGGAGTTAATTTCTGGAACAATAGTTAGACAGACTGGAGGAGAATACAAAATAAACAGATTTGAATTATTTCAAATTTGGATCTCAGCTATGTAATTTTAGTTCTGTTGCTAGGTGGGAGTCATTCTCCTATTATGTTTTCTTCTTTTTCCACCTCAGCTCAGGATCCATATGTTTACTTTATAGCAAAAGGATTTTGAGTTTCACTGAACCTTTTAAACTGAGATTTTTAAAATAACTTCAGAATGTTAAGTCACCAGGGAAAAACGGTAGCGATTTGCTAGCCAAGCCAAAGACAGGGAGTGGTCTGATCCCTATGCTCAATGGTTCCAAATTGGTCTTGAGATCTCATCACTCAAACTTTGTGAACTACTGACCCCAGGTGAGCAGCCCTGCTGTCCCCTTGCTGAGCTTCCTGACATATGTGGGGAGATGCTCTGTGGGGACATGCCTCCTGTTTCTCCCCTGGCTACAGAGGTCCAGACACACGGCGGAAATCACTGCTTCTCCCCGAGCTTGTCCACATGGGTGTCCCTCAATCTCTCATGCCTGGCCCCCCAGAAGGGAGCTGCGCACATACAGGGGCTCCCTGCATCAGCTTCGCCTCTTGACTGTATTTCAAACTCCCATACAACCAGGCGGTAACCAAACAGTTGTGGGGCTAACGGCATAGGAGGGGAAAAGCTTCCCCCAGGCCAAGGAGGGTCTCCCTCCTTGCTGGGAGAGACCCGCGGGGCCGGAACAGCACGTAGTCCAAAGCAGGGCGCTCGGCTGGCGGGAGCGGGGACATCTCTGCCACTGTCCCCGTCCCTGCCCCTGTCCCCTTCCCTGTCCCTGCCCTGCACAGGGAGGATCTGGCCATGCCGGGGAACAGTAAGGCGGTATTGTGCGTGAGTGCGCTTGTGTGTGTGTGTGTGTGTGTCCCTGCCTGCGCGGTGCCCCGTCACACCGCCCTTCGCGGTCAGCACCCGGAGCCGCCTCGCCCCGCCCGGGGCCGCCCCGCGGGAGGAACCGCCCCCTCCTGTCCCTCCCTCCGCTCCGGGCGGCGGCGGGGGTCGAGGGCAGCGGCGCAGCGCAGCGCGGCAGCGGCTGGCGCGGAGCCCCCGCGCCATGGGCGGACCGCGCGGAGCTACAGCGCGCAGACGGCCCCGCCGGGGGTAGCCGCCCGCGCCCCGCACCCGCGGAGTCCGGCATGAACTGAGGCGGGCGCGGAGGATGGCGAGTACCCACAGCCCTCGGTGGCCCCTGCGCCCGGGTCTGGGCGGCAGCGGCGGGGGGCTCCTTTTCGTGCTGCTCTGCGCCTCGGCCGGCCTGCCCCAGAGCGGCCAGCAAGTGCTGCGGATCGGTGAGTGCCGCCCCCGGGCCCTGCGCGCTCCGCTCCGGTCCGCTCCGGTCCGCAGACACCACCGGCTCCCGCTGCCCGGATCAGGAGCGGCGCAGGGGACTTCTCGCCTCTGGGATCTTCCCCTCTCTCCTGTCCCGGGCGCTGCGCGGGTGCTGTCTAGTGCCGGGGCAGCGGTACCCGCGTACCTCCCGCGGGACGCTGGACTAAGCGCAGCCCGCGGGGACCCGCCGCGCCGGGGCTGGGGCTGCGGGCGACGCCGGCTGGGCCGTCCCAAGCCCGTGGCTTTCCTTGGCAGGGCGTTTGTCCGGGGAGATGGGCGCAGCCCCCCCGGTTTCCTCCGCTGCCGCGCTCCGCGGGGCTCTGCGGGTGCGGCTCCCGAAAGTTTGCCTTGGTGCGCGGTGGCGGGACGCGGGAAGTTGGGCGCGGGGATCACAACTAAGAGGGTCCGGGGACTGGTCTGGGGCAGAGTCCAGGGCGAGCATCCCGAGACCAGCTGCGGGACTGGCGGGCGAGGAGGGTGTCACTGCAGAGGCGCTCCGCGGCTGCGGGTGTAAAGTGCCCCTAAAGCCGGTCAAACTTGGCTCCCCGCGCCGCGCCGTGGGGCCGCAGGAATGGATCAGTGACCTTAAAATGCGTGCCGAAAAGTGCTGAGGTTTCCTGCACCGGAGGGTAGAGCGAGCGGCTTCAGCTTGCGCAGGGCAGCCTTTTGGGATGGGGGACGTGTTGGCCTCCTTTGCCCTCGGCCCCCTTTGCCCTCGGCCCCCAGCCCTGAGTGGGGGCAGCTCCGCCAGTGCTGTACGTACATGTAGCCCCAGAAAACAGGAATTTATTTTTAAATAGAAAACTCCGCACCATGGAAACGGGGCTCAGCGCACAGGAAGCCTCTCTCCCTACAGTGGGTTTCTTGTGTCAGTCAAGTGAGACGGTGAATACAAAGTATCGAAAGAGTTAGGGGTTAGGAAAAACTGTGGAAAAGATGTAGGCTGAATCTGCCACACTTCTGTTTTCTCTGCCTATCCCGCTTTTGCTCGACAAACACTGAACATGAAACAAAACTAGAAAAGAAGCTGTTTATTCCACCCGGGGAGATGCATTCCTAAAGGCGAGTTCCTGGGTGAAGTAAAAGATTGATGCCTTTTGATCTGGCAAGTGTTAACCCTGCTCAGCTTTCCTTACGAGTCTTCCTTTAAACATCACGTGGAAAGCTCCTCACAGGGTTAGAAAGCAAGGGACCAGATGACTGAAACAAATAAATGGGGTGCAGTCCCTCAAAGTGCTGAGCAAAGGGAGGGGGGAAGAAAAACTGAAGGCGCTGAGCACCTTATGGCTGAAAATCTGCAAGTTCATAACTGTCCATTATCAGTGTATACTCACTCTTTTCTCATGGGTGTAGGTGAAGTTTGCTGTTTCTTTGCTCACCACTACAGTGTAACTGTGCCACATTTGGAGCTGAGGGGAATATCTGTGCACAGGCATGGAGCACATGGAACACAGAGCTTTTACAGATGGGTAAATTCAGGGCCAATAAAACCTGTGGAAGAAAATAAACTGCTCAAATAACTTAGCCACATGCTACAGCAGGATGCTTTGGAAATACGCAAGCATCTTCATTGCTGCTAGGCAGCCTTAACTTGCTTAGCTTCAATGGGAATAGTCTCTGAAGGAAAAATGAGTATGCCAGGGTGTAAAGGGAAACATATTTGCTTGAACATAGTCTAAATGCTTAGCTCTGTGCAGGATGAAACCTTGGCTTCACTGTTGGCATCAGCATTGCAGGGACTCAGGCAGAGCTTTAGGGTGTGCACTCCTGCTTCTGTCACCCTTCCTGTTTAAGCAAAGCATAACTTGCTTTGCAGCTTCTGTTTGGTCTAGCGAGACTCGCAGGCAGTTGCCCACGTTGCTTTTCCCTAAAATTGTTCTGTGTGGTTTGTAGACTCTCTGCTGCAAGATCTGTGCGTATCTCTATTTTGGATTCAGTCCATCAGTGCATGCAACAATGGTACCTTAGTACTGATTCAATTCTGTTACTTCCACCACAATATAAAAAATGATAAGTATGACAAACTGCCCAGCTTTCAATCACAGCAACCAAATACACATCCAGAGAGATGCTGCTGGAGAATAAATGCTCCTTGTCTGTTACATGGCTGTGAATACATAAAATATGAAATGTATTCTCATTACCATAGTTATCCTGGCTTAAAGGTAATGATGTTATAAAATATTAATCCTTCACATCTGTTAAGAGCAGCAAGTTTCTCTGTGGAATCTGTCACTCATAGAGGTGACAAACAGAAGTGATGGCAGTAACTCTTCCAACACTCTTATTGATAACATGAAAAAATCATCCCAAAGCATTTCTGACAGTAAGGAAGTACTATTAAGCCATCAGATTTTCTTCTTCATATTTTAGTTAATTAAGGAAAGGAAAGCACTGCTGTACAATGGTGCAGCAGTTTGCACCTGAGTAGTTTAATTGCATTTTCCACTGCTAGTGATCTTCTGGATTTCTTCCTTTTTCTTTTTTTTTAATTATTATTTTTCTGGCTTATAATACAAATGAATGGATTCTCTTGTTGTTATTTAATTAGTTGAGAAAGGACACAGAAGCGATAGAAATTCTAGCTATTTCTTAGCATCTAGCTAATGACTACCTTACTAGCCCTCGAAACAAGAAAATGAGGGATGGCAAGATGACCATTTAACTCATTAAAATAAAAACCATGGATTTTGAAATAAGAGATAGTTTTCCATTTCAGGTAATACAATACTTAAATTTTACTGTCTTACTGAGTGTTTGTTTCATGCTCCTATTAAAAAGCTTTTCCTTGATGTATGAACTAATACCATCTTTATCTACACATAAACCAGGTAGGCTATATTATATAAGGGCATATTTAAAGTTATGAACCTAATATTTTTGATTTAATACCAAAGAATTCCTAGTTTTTACACTGTGTCAACCTAAACTTCCTCTCTATCCTGCTTGTACCACTTATATAAAATAAATTAACTGAAAGAATAGAAGGAAATAAAGATATAGAAAAATAGAAATAAAGACAAACAGGTGCTAAGTTGCAGAAACAGCTTCCAAAGCACTGAAATCTTAGCAGCAACAAAATGTATTTGTTAATACTGCAGAGCTTTCGCATTTTTTATAGTATGTCTTTAAGGCCATTTAAACTTCTTAGTGGGTTATAAGAATATACTTCAGCAATATTACATGAAAATTTATAAATGTTAGTCATTCAAGCTACACTCTGGATTAGAACTAACCAATATTTGAGAAACTACACAAGTTATTAACATATCACTGGAGTTAATGAAAAAGAGAACGTGGCAGTTTTCAACAAATACCTGTAGGAAGTTATACTTGGATGAATCTTGGAATTAATCTCTAAAATTAACAACTGCTGCAAATGAACAAATGAATAATTTTTAGGTTTCATAGAAATTGCTTTAGGTGATGAAATAGATACCCTTGAGTTCATACCAGAAGTAATTTTCAGTAATTTGTGTGTTTCTGTAGTTAAATGGAATATTTAAGCACGGGCTCGTGCTTTGCACTGATTTATTCCTTACTTAAGCAAAAGTCCCGATGGTTTAGTGAATTGCGTTTTCAAAGATGCAGGGTTAGCCCCATAATATTTCTCTCCAACTGAGAAATACAGATTTCAAACAGACACACGTAAGTCATAGAATCATAGAATAGAATCATAGAATAGTTAGGGTTGGAAAGGATCCTAAGATCATCTAGTTCCAACCCCCCTGCCATGGGCAGGGA
Source organism: Nymphicus hollandicus (assembly GCA_009823435.2). NCBI lineage: Eukaryota > Metazoa > Chordata > Aves > Psittaciformes > Cacatuidae > Nymphicus > Nymphicus hollandicus. Next base: position 21,349 of record WTXV02001660.1, read on the forward strand.
CACCTCACACTAAAACTAAGTCAACTAACTTACAAAATACTATTTTGTAATGAGTTGAAATCTTTAATATACATTTCAAAATACATGTCTATATTTCCCAAGCAAGGCTAGAGCTGTGAGGTTTTTTCTTGTGTGACATTGCCATTCCCACACTGTGAGAATGGCAAAAAAGACAAAAACCTAATTAATTTCACTGCAAATTTGCTACTTTTTATCAACTATGAGATTTTGTTTGTGAAGGGAATGATATTAATACACATTTGGGCTTCATCAGTGTGACATGGCAAAAACTGTATCTAGAAAGTGTTTATCTGTGAAGGCATATGGCCCTGTATTCACTTAACATCTTTCATTCAGACCGCAAGTACAACCTCAATACTGCTTTTTCATTACAGTGTTTTTGTATATCCTGGTCAGTAATAAAGATTAAATCCTGCTTTCCCCCAATATTTTAAACAACTGCCTCTAATCTTCTTTTCTCAGAAGGGCTTGATTTGACCAACAAGACTATAGATTGTACTGCAGTAAAAAAAATCCTATCCAAGAGCTGATTAGTTTTACTCCACAGCTTTGGATCTGTAACCCGCAAGCCCAGTATGTCCTAGTTTTTGGTTGACTTCAGATTTTAGTTTGCAGTAATGATTTTATGATTTGGGGAAAGCTTTACAGTGGGAATGTTATTACCCTTCCCTTTCACTTTCTTTCTTTTTCTGCTGAAGGTGGTATGGTATTACCTAGAAAATAATTAGCTTTCAAATGATGAATTTGCTTTCACTGAGCAAAATCAAAATTCAAAATTAAAACTTCTTGATTATTCCATATAATCATCTTTTTCATTTCAGCTAGAGGAATGAGTATTTGATAGGGTTGCTGAAGTTTCTGTCTTTTTTTTTTATATTCCTCTAATAATGCAGAAGGTTCCTTATATCATCTTTACAGCTTCACCTGTACCAAGACACAAACTAGCAGAAGGATGGCACAGACACTGGGAAATGTGAATCAGTTATATGATCCAGTTAGAAGTGGTGTCTAAGAATCAGTTTTGAGCTTATTTTCTTAAGTCCATCAGGCTCTTTACAGTCACATGTTCTAGTGTTTTTTCCCTTTGGGCTTTCAGACTGCACCATCACAAGTTTAAAAGAGGAGCATTATAAATTCTGTTAGCATTGAAATTGTTCCCATGTTCTGCCATTGGATCTGCACATACAAACTTGGTCTATTTCAAGGAAAGTTATGTTTACAGCACGTTGATTCTGGCTGGGGTTCAAGACCAGCCATCCTTCCACATTGTTAAATGGCACGGAGGTCCTGGTGCAATGCTGAGTAGGTGGAAGTGACAGTCAGAGTGCAGAAGTACCTCCAGAAATACAGAGGAGGACTTGTTTTAAGTGAGCAAGAATGTGAAACTCCTTGTTCTACCCACATGTGAAAGAGTGGCAAAACTTCCCACAGCCATTGTGTCCAAGCAACGCTTCTGCTAAAAGCATTATCACAGATCCTGAGGCATTGCTTTGGCTCTCAGGCGGAGAAGGGACAGAGCCTTCCCTGAATCATGTGATGCATCACTGAGACCTTAAAATCATAGGGACAAAAAAATGAAACAAACCGAAACCCACAAAACCCCAATGCTTTTTGTTTTTTTCTTTTCTCTTCTCTTTTAAAGATCAAGTATGCTAAAATCTAGTAAGAGCCATTCATTACACTGTAGGTAATACAGGCTTTTCAGTTCTAAATGTTTTGGACACAATAAGCAGGAAAAGACACTGGTGTATGCAGTGGATAGAAGGTTTTGGGAAAAAAAAATTGCTATTTTAAAAGAACAACTTTAGGTAGCCATAAGAAAAGAAGAAAAAAGTTTTGAAATATGAATTTATTCTTCCCGTCCCCCTTGGATGAGCAATGAAGAGTCTGGCCAGAATGTTTATATGGTGCTTGCTGCCACTCACTTCTAGTAAAGATCACCTCCACTTCCCCTCCCAGGGAGAGATGTGTCATTAATGTTATCAGCATGCAAGCCAGATCCCCAGGTGAGTAATTAGGCTTGCCTAATCTACTGCTGCTGTTTCTTCAGTTAATGGCAGTCTGTATGTCAGCCCAACATATCCTAAGTATTACTTAGTTGCTTACTTCTTTAATGTTAAGTGTCTTCTCCTACCCTAGAGCTTTGGCCTTCTTGGTTCATGACAGTGTACATGGAAGCTGGTAGGTTTCTAACTCTGCTCTCCTGCAAAGAATAGCAAGTGGCCCATGCATCTGGGCTTACAGCTGTGTCTCTAAACAGGTAAATCAAAGGATGCTACTTCTTTTTATAAGTCTTGCCTTGTTATAGCTTTACCTAGCTATAGTAACACTACTTCTGTATTTTGTAGTGCAGCAGAACGATTAAGCAATTAACAACTACTATGAATTGTGCTGTCTTTAGGGGAAGCTGGATTCTGTAGGTTGGGTTTAGCATGATTCTGTAAGACAGACTGAGAAGAAAAGCTGTATGTATTCATATATACAGTTTATATTCATACATATACTTTATATTCTTGGATCATGTAATTAGAAGGCAGATCCATGGAAATTGGTGCTTTGGGGGTCTACCATGTGATGAAAGGTTATACTGAACTAGTTTCCTTACTGCTTTGTTTCACATAGTATGAACTTTCATATTTCAACAAGAGTTGTAATTAATAATAACAACACTGAGATATTCTGAAGCAGTAGAGATCAGAGTACTTCACAAAGCACATACAGTTAGTTTTATTTTATGACTGGGAAAGCCAAGGCCAGATAAGTGAAGTGTTTTGCTGGCAAACTTGTAGCAAAGCTGGGAGTGACTCCAGGTCTTTTGAGTGGCATCATCCCAGACCTTTGCTCACTGCATCATAACTTTGACAGTTCCTTATAGTTTGCATATTAGGTGAAGATTTGTATTGATCTTTTGGAAATTAGTAGTTTGAAATGTTAAGTGTTGCTGCTACAGAGGCACAGGTGTGTGTAACTAAACAACTTTTATGTAGGTGTTTTATGTCCTGAATGGCTTGCACATGCTTGGAGTTCAGCCCTGGATGTGTAGTGCAAAGCAGGTGATGCTGGAGATTTTCCCTGATATTAGAGGATTCTTTGAAGAAGCAGAGCACATGCCTTCCTCTCCTGATTTAGGTAGTGGCCAAATATTAGGTGCAGTATGTGACCTTAGCCAGAAGCCCTTCAGAGGCAACCAACATCCATGGCCCTTGGAAGTGTCTTTTCACTGCTCAGATTTCTCTGAGCATCTTTTCAGCATGGTTTGCCATGTCCTCTCCAACCTTTGCATCTGCTCAGCAGAGTGCCGTTCTGCTAAAGACCAGGCGTGGTAAGTCTTAGCAAGGGCACAGAAGAATTTCAGTTTTGTTCCCCCATTTTGGCACTCCTACAGACTACTCCACTATGGCATTTATGCCCCCTATAATTATACACATTTTGAATACAGGAACATTTTATTATTTGTACCCTTTCTAGAAGGATGTGCACTGTCAAGGTAGTTAAATGTTTTCACTAGGCTGTAGCTTCCAGGCAAACACAGTGAATTGGCCCGACTTGTTCTCTTGCATCATGTCTGCTCCAGCATGATGTTTCCCTCTTCCCCAAGGAAGAGTCTAAGCACTTGGAAAGAGGCTTTCAGAGGATATCAGCCATGAGCAGGGGTGTAGACTGTACCATCAAAACAGTTGAAGTCTTTATCAAATATTCAGGTGTCCTTACAAAATTCTACAGCTGTGCTAGCTACGAATTAACTCTGGCTTCATGAACTATACATCTCAGGGCTCAGAGTCCCTTGCTTTCACTGTGTCAGTCTCAAGCCTGATGACGATAAGAAGATATGGAGAAATGAAAATTAGATGCACTGAGATGTAAACATCCAGAGGGGAAAAGAAACCCCAACACAGTAAATACAACTTTTTCTTTCACAGAAATCACCTTTTCTCTGCTTACATTCAAGAAAAGATACAAGAGAAGCCAAAACCATTTTAATCCTCCTTCCTGCTGTGCAAAATGCTTTCTCCTAAATGTGTTGGGGGTCCTGTGCCAGCCCAGTCATTTCTATAATGGTTATGAATAGGAAGCTCGGGCCTGATGGAATGTGAGAAGTAGTTTATGTGAAATAGTTATTTCAGTTTTGAGGAACTACAAATTAATCCTGATTTCTCTGGAATGGTCCCAGGAGATTAATCTCAAAACATCAAGTCCATATCAAGCTTAAAGGCTTCCTATCAGTAGTCAGAGAGGAGGCCAGGTAGCTGCAGCAACGGGGTGACATATGTAAAACACTGTTTGATTATGTCAGTATCACAGAGAAAGCTGTTTAAAAGTTAGGTCAGGTTTTTTAGCTGTACTGCGCTTTTCCAGAGACTGTTAGTCACTGTCAGATTGGCCGGTGAGTCAAAATGCATGATAAATAACTTCAGCAATCTCATGTGGTATAGTAATAAGCTATTGAGAACTACTGAAAGAACTAATAGTGAGCCACTTAAGAATTCTTCCCTGCAATTTGGAAACAAATAAAATCTAATTTTCTGATTAAAATATATTAATATTTTGGTTTTGAATGCTTTTGTTCATCTTTGGATTTCATCTTTGTTAGCCTGCTGGAATGGGAGATGAATGAGTAAGTATCTTGCACAGGGTATAAGAAGGACATGGAGTCACTGCTATACTGTTTTCCCTTATGGTTGCTCAGATGCATTTTGTACGATAGACCGTGCTCATGCTAAACAAAATTTCTTTGTTAATAGAATGCTGTATCCCAAAATTATTTGCCTATACCTAAAAATATTAAATGCAAAAGACTATAGCAAAAGAGTGCACTAAATGAGGCAGAAATCCTGAAGAATAAGGTATGTACTTGGGTAAGAAAAGATGGGATTTTGAAGTTGCTCAGTCAGCATCAGTTTCATCTTTCCCATCTTCTGGGGTTTAATTTTTTAAATCTTATATGTTTATATAAAAAACCTTTTTTTATAATTCTATATCATTGTGTAAAAAACAATCAGAAAAGCAGGAATGTTCCTCTCGTGCCCTGCGGGCATGGCATGGATCACTAGTGCAATGCAGGATGGAGACCTGTGCCACCCATCATCAGTAGATATGGCTGTTCTTCCAGTGCACCTGGGCCTAGAGAAGGATGAAACACTTCTGCTGGTCTTTTTCCAGAGTTGTTTGGTGATGGAAAGCTGTCTGGCAGCACAGCAAAGGGGCATTGCATGCTCCTGACTCATACTGGTGCAGGAACAAAGCCAGGCAAGGGACAAGCTTGTTTCTGCAGCTCTGGGCAGCACATGCATCATGCAAACAGGTATGGTAGGTACTTATCTGGCTATTCGTATAGATCTGTCAGTGACTGCATTCACAGCACCAGACCATCAAATTTTACGTCTCTTTGCCTACCCTAATGACAGAAAGTAGAAATACAAGGTTTCCTGCTTCTCCATTTGGAAATGGTTTGGCAAAGGTCCCCGTGAGGACACACAGCCCTCTTGTCTGTAACACAGGTTCCCTAAGCCCAGTGGCAGGGATCTGGCCAGAGAGGGAGCTCGCTGCAGAGAATGGCTTAGTATCCCATGCATGGGTGTACTTTGAAAAGAGACTGCTTGGATTTTGACTGTGCTAAAATTCATTGGGGGTGACTTGCTTGTCTGTGATGTGCCACTAAGCTGTTGCAGTGGTGGTGTTGGGATGACTTCAGCACTCACCTACAGATTTACTACACCTACAGATCACCTACAGATTACTGCTGCACACAAAGCCTCACGGAGCTGAGCAGATGCCATCAAATGCAAAGTTCAATGTGCACTTGACTATGGATTTTGTCCATGGATATAAGGAAACCAAATGTTGGTGCAGCTCAATGCATTGAGTAGATCTCTTCTCTGCACAGGAACATTTAAAGGTTCCCAGTCTTGCCTCCTCTGTGTCTGCTTCCCTTTTCTCTGAGAATGGAGATGCTCAGCTCATCCAACCACATGCCCTGGCACACGATTCAGTCCTCCCACCAAGGCCACTTTCAGAATTTTGAAGTAAAAATGATGTCTCTCTTCTTGCTATCTCTGATCCAACAACTTGTACACAAAAAGCTTTTTATTCTTCTGAAGATGCTTCCTTTCAACTATGCCAAACCACCCCAGAAATGTATCAGTGGGCCACTGCAGCCAAAGTCTAATGTGAGATGATGTTTTCCAACTGTAACTATCTTGAAAATTTTCATTTCACGTCCAGATTGTTTACTTATCTGCTAGAAACATATGTTAAGAGAAGTTAAAACTCTGTTGCCCAAGGTGCATTTTAATACAGGGGAAGAATTGCTTCAGATATTTCACATTACATCTTCTAGGTCTATCTGGTGCTGTAAATTATAAAGCTGCTCCACTGAACTGAAAGAAGATGAATTTTTTGAACACTGTTTTCTGAAGAATGCAGATTTTTCTCTTTGAAATGAAGAATCTGTCGTGCATCAGTGTGGCTCACTGCATACTTTGCTGCCCGAGCCTTTCTTTTTTCTATTAGGGTGCCAGGCTGTTCCCTGGGGACCACGTCCTGTCATTGATCCATGTACTGACATTAAAAAGCATCTGCAGATGGACTGAGTGTGAGATGTGCCCTGAACAGCAAGTGGTGTGGGAAATTGTAATCCTTCTGCTGTCATCTTGAAATCAGAGCTGTCCGATGAAGGAAAACTATCAAGAAACATTTATCTTCTCATCTAAAGGCTAGATTTACATTAAATACACCCTCACTATGAGGGTGGTGAGACACTGGCACAGGTTGTCCAGAGAAGCTGTGGCTGCTGCATCCCTGGCAGTGTTCAAGGCCAGATTGGATGGGGCTTGGAGTAACCTGCTCTAGTGTAAGGTTTCCCTGCCCATAACAGGGGGGCTGGAACTGAATGATCTTTAAGGTCCCTTCCAACCCAAAACATTCTATGATTCTGTGATCTGTGTAGACCTTCTCTTGTAGGTGCCCAATGTATATATGATACACAGATGTGTTTAAAAGAAAAACCTGATTGTTTGCAACATCCAAGTGAAATACTAATGCACTGCTGTTTTACTCAGATGCATGCTGCTATCAGGCTGAATTCCTGGCTTCCAGCCCTCTTCTCTTAGCTCTCTCAGTGTGCGGAGATCTCATCTGTGTTTGTTTCCCTCTGTGCCTAACATAGGCCTCTGGGAGGAAGCTGTGTGGGTGCTTCTTTAAAGCAACATAGTACTGAGAGGATCGAGTGTTGCAAACAGTTCTGTGCCTCTCTATAAAAGGATTAATTTAGTCCTGTTTCCTCTTATGAATTGTATTCCATGTATGCACATAAAAGCCAGACACTACAGCTGCCCCAAATGCTGCTTGCTCAAAATTGCAACACAACTGTCTGGTGCAGACACTTCATGGGGCCAGAGGATGTTAACCAATGTGGGAAGAGAACCAGTGTCAAGGTTCTCCATGGCCTCCTCTCTGTGTCATCCTCATCAGCTTCACAGGGGAGAGCAGACAGGGAGACCTGGTATCATGGCACCTCATTTCTTTCCCCTGTGGCAGCTATGCTCCCTGTTATAGGGAGCAGCACATGGAGGAGCAACAGCATGTCCTTTACATTGGAGTGGTGGCAAACATGCCTGGGACTCCTGCAGACAGCATTTTTCTGGGTGAGTGGGTCGAGGTCACATCTGCTTTGTCAAATTCTCAATCAGCAGAGACTCTTGAGTTGCACAGCATACATCTCAACCTTTTCAGCAGTGCTGGGGTTAGCACAGAATCAGAAGAAGAGAAAGAAAATGTTTTTTGCTAATTAGATGGCTATATGCTTTATGCGCTATGGTTCTTTGCTTTAAATGGGAATGTTTCTGTGTGTAAGCAGATTACATCTGTGTTAATCAGGGTGTTTCATAGCCTGTTTTATATAGGCAGAAGTTAGTCCTGTTTTCCATGATGTATTGAAATACTTTGCACTGCAAGATAATGAGAAAGGCTGATGAGGGAAAAGAGAATGGCCCTTTATAAATTCAGAATAATTAATATGACAACTACTGTTTTAAGATGACTTATGTACTAATTTATTTCTACAAGTCCATAAGCAAAAGGGTGATGAGATCCCACCTTTTTTTCCTTTTCACAAGGGTAATTTCAGGAAGCCATGGTATGAATCTTTGTCCTGAGTATTTCTGTGAGTGCTAAATTATTATCATGCATTGTCAATAAAAAGGTGAATCTTGTTTCTGAGCAGCTGTACTTATCTTTAGTAATTTCCCTGTCCTGTGAGAAGCTTCATCAGGGTCAGTCTTGATCTGTGTGGTTTTTTTAGAAGTATAATGTGCAAGAAAACAAAAACTTCAGCAATAATGCTTATCACTTTCTGAAACTGTACCAAGAAACAAACACAAAACACTGCCCATCAGTGAGGGGTGAGGGGAAAAGTGTCCAAAACAGTCTTGGGATCACACAGGGGAGAGGAGGAGGTGAGGAGAGGTGCTCCAGGTGCCTAAGCAGGAATCCTCTGCAGCCTCTGAAGAGACCATGATGGAGCAGACATCCACAGTGCAGCTGTGAAGGACCCCAGGCCAGAGCAAGTTGAAATGCTCTGAAGAAACTGTGGCCCATGGAGAGCCCATGCTGGAGCAGGTTTATACTTGCAGGCCATGGGGAGGACCCACACTGGAGCAGGGCAAAAGTGTGAGGAGGAAGGAGTGGCAGAGAGGAGCTGCTATGGACTGACTACAACTCCCCTTGTAATGCTCAGGGGGGAGGAGGTAAAGAAGCTGGGAATGAAGGCGTGAAGTTGAGCCTAGGGTAAGGGGGAAAGGTGGTGTTTTAATTTGTTTCTCACTATCCAAATCTATTTTCATTGGCAATAAATTAAATCAATTTTCCCCAATTGAGCCTGTTTTGCCCATGACAGTAATTTGTATGTGATCTCACTGTCTTGTCTTTACCTTGACCCAGGAGCTTCTTAATCTTAGTTTTGTACCTCTGTCCTGTTAAGAGGGGGAGTGAGAGAGCATCTGGGTGGGTGTTTGGCAGCCAGTCATGGTCAACCCACCACCTAGGAAGTGGAAAAATTAAAAAGTGTTATTTCCAGGGCTCATTTTTAGCACGTTCTGGTAAGAATAGTGTGAAGCTACTTCTCTCCAATGGCTTTTAACAGCTGTTGTAAAGGCTGGCATTTCTTAGGTGGAAGACTGAGCTCCTCAGTGATACCAGCTGACTATGCATTTGCACAGTAAGAAACTGGATTTTAAAATAATTTAATTAACTAAGCTTAGAAGGTGCAGAGCAAAATTTGATGGGGAGCCTTAAGTAATTGTAGAATTCCTGGCTTTTGTATTTTCAACTCAGCTGTTTGCAATACCAAGAACGTAATTTATTACAGTTCTTAGAATAATGTAATGATTCATGGTATTTTATAAGAAGTAATATGTAACAATGAATGTAATTTATGTTAGTAAACTGTCTTCATTGATTATTTGATCCATAATTCTAAAGGCACAGGAAAAAGCTGAATGAAATGTAGTTACTGCTCATGCCAAATTGTCAGGTTTTACATCTTGTTATCACTGCTGAATTAAATCATATTGGAGAATTAACCAGAATCAAATAAGTTTTTAAAAGGAATATTCAATGCATTTAGTTTCACATTTCAGAATTTTAATACACACAATTTGTTCCTTTATTACTCCTCTAAGTTAAAACAGAGACAGGTGGGGTAGAAAGAGGTGATGGTCAGCCATACTTCTGATTTAACCTCTTGAAAACAAGGCTTGTAATTAAAATGTTGATTCCTGCTAAATAAAGTAGGTGTTAACAAGCTCCTTTGGCACATATGATATTTAAAATCACTTCCTACTTTCAGCAGGGCTGAAGGAAGCAGGCACAGACTTTTCCAAAGATTCAAAACTCAGTCCTTCTTCCATAGTAGTTAGTTTGTTATAAACCCTATTGACAACAGTTTGGTTGACATGAGCTTTAAACTGCTCATCTTTAATAGATTTAAGTGCAAAACTTCTTTGAAAACCAAGTCTTTACTCTTATTTGTGAGTTCTGACAGAATATCTGTGAGAAAACGGGGTACAAAATAATCTCTTCTGATTCTCTGACCTTTGTTTTAAGTGACAGACCACTTTTTCTCAGAAAAAAAGACCCAAAGGCTACTTTAGCTCTGCCTCTCCCAGAGTCAATGGAACTATGGCAGTTTATAGTGATGAGGTTCTGGCAAGTGTATTATTCTGACAGAAGAGAACAGTTGGGCAATTTACTGCAGCTCATCCAAACTGCAAATGAAGGTTCTGGATTCCATTACTTTGAGGAAATCAACAGTAATAAGCCTCGTCCTACTTCCTTTTTCTCCAGCTGCTGATTTTTCAAGGTCTCCCACTTTTGTAAAGGTTTCCTCTGCCCTGCTTGTTCTCACCAGCAGAGGCATGGAAAGAATGCCAAAATTCACTAGTTTATAGTAAGAACAGATGCTATCAGGTGTAAGTTATTCCAGCTACTGATGGTGCTGTAAACAGGCTTGAAACAGAGAGCTGGAATGTCTTCTAGCCAGTTTCTGGAAATAGAGTTATTATGTACATACAATCACATGGTTGGAGCTAGCACAACAAACACTAAAAGCACAAGCCTCTATTTATATAGAAGAATGCCTTGTTAGAAAAGAATCTTCTCTTCCTTTATGCAGCTTAGCATGGAGCTTCGGATTCAGTACACGAATATATCAAATAAGGTCAAGAATGATACAATTTTGGTGTCATGCTGAATTCATGGTAGAGCTAATGTTGTTACAGTCCTGTTGTGACTGACATAAACCTGTCACATTTTCAATATGTGTTTTGTGAAATATGTAGAAGAATCAGTGGAGATGAAAATAGGTAATGCAATAACAGCATCCATCTGGTCATAATTTTGCTTGTATTATACTGAGTAACCTGATTAAAAGGGTCATATTTAAATATAATCTGGCAAAAATGCTTATAAAAATGTGAACGTGAGAGAGAAGGAACCCAAACTGTTAAGCTTTGCAGGCAAGTGAGGAGGTAATACATCCATCCACATGGGGTACAGTCCTCATCACCAGCAGTAAGCTCCCAGTATGGGGGGGGGGGGGGGGCGGCGCAAGCCGCCTGCACCATTTGGGGGAACGGAAGGGCGGCGGGGGGGGAAAGGGTGTAACTCTCGGTGGCCGCCG
>WTXV02001663.1:0-14341 GCA_009823435.2 Nymphicus hollandicus
TAGCCATAGTAATAGAAGAGGGGAAAAAGACAGTAATGAAACCCAGCAAGTAGTTAGGTCATTGGGAACAGGCATAATGGAAGAGTGGGTGGCATCTGCACAGTCTCTGCCTATGTGTCATGCTAGCTTTGAAACGCTCACATCAAGCAGGAAACCACTTCAAAATTCAGTAACTTCAGCAGAAAAACAGATGGTCAAAAGCCAGGGTTTTATTGTCAGTGTCCTGATAGGCGCTGTATGAGCTGCCAGGTTCTTACTCTGCCTTCAAGCAGCATTCCTTGTGTGCCTCAAAAGCAGCACAGCCCGAGCAGAGCAGCAGGCAGCTATAGAGAAGAGCAGCCATCCTTCCAGGTAGACCTGGGGTTGCTGATGGGAGCCATCTGGAGCCAGCAGCTACCACGTGGCCTCTCATTAGCACACACTTTGCAGAGAGTTTTAGTTATTAAGAAGCCATACATCAAACAAAGTGTGCTCTCTGCTCTGCACAAGTACACCCGGGGCTCATCTCCATATGCAAAGCAGAACCTTGCAGTTACTTTGAGCAGCAGGAAGAACATCAGCCCTTTCCTGCAACCCAGCTCCAGTGCCTTGCTGGGAGAACACCACGTTAAGCCGCAGGAACCGAAGGGCAGCCCAGTTTGATGCTTTGACTGGCACCAACTACCAGTTAGATGCCTGGCTGAGACCTGACTGCATCTACCCCTCCTGTGGCCACAAACTCCATCTGCTGCCCTCGAGGAGGAGATTCTCCATCTCCATGAATCTCATTAGTACAGTGGGGAATTGTTTTGCCAGGTACCTCAGTACAACAGAAGTCCACTCTTCCTGGCCGATGCAGCCTATCTCCTTGCTTCCAGCTTTGGTGGCAATGCTGAACTGCAACACCTTGACTTCAATACATAATTAATTGGGATACTGCACTTCCAGGATGTCCTATGAACAGGAGAAGCTACGTGATCACATCAAAACAAATAACCTGGAACTGTGATAAGAATTTGTTTCCCTATTGTGTACACTACTGTCTCATGCCTCAGAAGACAAGATAAGCAGCTATTTTTGCCCTTGGCACTAGTGTTAGGTGCCAAGAGATAAGGGATTTACAAGCAAGAGGAACACTGTGCTCTCTGCCAACAGCACCAAGTTCAACCTACGTGGTCAGCCAAAGCCAGTTGTGAAGCACGTCTCAAAGTAAGGCAGGTTGTTAGGATGAGGTTCCTAGAGCAGGGCTGTAAGCACATCCTACTAACACCAATTCACGGCTGTTCAGCAGTGCTCTCTCCGGTTTTTAGAGGTCACCCTGAGGTAACATGGACACAGAAGGACCCTGCTCTTAGTTCATTTACTGCAGCTCTCAGGAAACAAACCTCAAGTTCAGATCCCCAAATGATTAAAAAGCTCATTAAACCAGGATTTTAGCAAGGCACGGGCATAGCCTTAACTCTTTCATTACAGGAAAGCAAAGCATTTCACAATAGCAAACCACAGAAGGGTATGTGGAACAAGGAACAGTTGTTTAATTCATTTGCTTTGTCTTCTGGAATTCAAACATTTGCATCTGACTCCTCTGTGGGAAAGGCAAGGATTGGATCACAACATGCCTTGAAAGCAGTGGAAAAGGAAGCACAGGGCACAAATCTGGGATTCCTCCAGTGGTTCCAGGGCTACAATTCCTTCCTTTCCCTTCCACACTACACCTCCAAACACAGCTCCTGCCTGGTCCCCCAAGCACGAGCTGCTGCTTTACAGGATGTGACTCCTCAGCCGGAATGCCCTCCAGAATTATGCAACACGGCCTCTCAGGCTCCTCTGAGCACAAGACCCCTCAAAAGAGCAGCTCCCACCCGGGAGGAGGTGTTTCCACACTGACATCGGGATCCAGCCCGGGAGCAGCCGATGAGCTCCCATTCGCAGCTCTCGGGCCGGTTTCTGCCCAGCTCTCTCGCAGAACGATGGGCACAGCGGGCTGGAGGCCCCCGGCGCCGCTCCTCTGACAGCAGCACGGGCTGCTCCAGCACTGCTGCTGCCTTCACCGGGAATCCCACTCGGCTGAACCCAAACCCGCTCATCTGCTGGGGGACTGCAGCACGGACCAAGCACTGCCCTGCCACAGGGGAAACCATCCCTCCTCCTACCGACCCCAAACCGCCTGGCCCCGCTGCAGCAGCCATAGGCAGCCCCTGCCCGCAGCCGGCTCTATCCATGCCCGCTCACGGCAGGGCCGGAGCGCGGAGCCATCACCCCCTCCACGGCCCAACCGGGCCCATCCTCCCGGAAGCCGCGTCCCTGCAGCGGCCCCCCTGGAGGGGTGACACCGGTGGGCCCGAGAGGCTGGCGGGCAGCGCCGCGCTACACACCAGCACCGGTGATGGGGGGGGGGGGGCACCGTGCCGGCCAGGGCCCACCAGCCCCAGCAGGCCCTGCCGCCCCCCGAGCCCGCGGGGAGGCGCCGGTACCTTTGGCCTGGCAGTCGGCGCAGAACTTGTTCTCCTCCTCGGCCAGCAGCCCCGCCAGCACCGCCTGGTACCGGTCCACGTCGCGCACGGTCTTGCCCGTCATGGCGCGGCCGGCGCTGCCCGCCCGCGGGTCACGGCGCCGCCGTCCCGGGCACCCGCTACTTCCTGCTTCCGGCCGAACGGCGGCGGCGAAAGGCGGGATGAGAGAAGGGAGGAGCCAATGGGCGGGCAGCGCGCGGCCTTTAACGCCTTACCCCCCTTGCCCGCCTATCCCTCTCGCCGTTGATTGGCTGAGACGAGGAGGGAACGCCCGAGGGAACCAATCGGTGGAGGCCGGGCGGGGGACGGTCGGGGGGGGACGACGGAGAACGGGGGACGACTACTTATGAATGGGCAGGGTCACGTGACGGGCTGAGGTGGGGGTTTGGGGGACCTGGGAATGCGGGGATGCAGGAGTGCAGGTTGTAGGATGGAGGGTGATGGCTGAGGATGCAGGGATGCTGGCTGTGGGATGGAGGGGGCTGTGGGATTCAGGGGGGGCTGGCGGCTCCCTGGAGGGGGCAGCAGGAGGAGGAGGCCAAAGGCAAATGTTCTTTTGGATCCTACAGTAAAATTAATGGGAGAGAAAAAGTCTTGAGTCTTTTGGACAAGATGGAGATGATGAACTGAACGCCGGTATTCCCATGTGAGAATGGGAGAAAGGCCAATACAGGAGAAGCTGCAACCAAATGAGCAATGGCATCAAAGGGAGACAAGAAATATGTCACTGTGTAGTAACCTGAGAGACACTTCAAATTGCATAATTCCTCCAAAGCTGGCACTCGTGTCCCAGAAAGCCGTGGAGCTGGGCCAGCAGACAGGCAATGAGAGGATTTTTGTCCCAAAACACCAGCATGGTCTCACCATGCAGCTCCACCAGCAGCTCCCCAGCTTGTCCCCCTCATCTCCCAGCCCCTTGGTCTGCATTAAAACCCCTTCGTGCCACCCGTGTCAAGTCCCACACTACCATAGTGCCCATCCCTCCACCACCATTGTGCTGGACCCTCCACCTCCAAATCCTCACATCTACCAGTGTGAAGGGTCCCTGCCCACGGCAGGGGGTGGGAACTGGATGACCTCAAGGTCCTTTCCACCCCAAACCATTCCGTGATTCCATGATCCAACGGTTCTACTTTGTCAAATCCTCCAGCATGGTCCAGCCCAGCACAGCCACAGGCTCACCTGAGCGGGGGGGGGGCCGGGGCTGCCGCCTGCCCTCATCCCTCTGCTCCATATTCATGAGCCCCTCCTGCTCCTCCTGCTCCTGCTCCTCCTCCTGCCGGTGTCCGCTGTGCAGTCGGGGCTGGTGCCGTACCTGAGCGCAGCCGGACGCGGCCCCGCTATGGCCGGCGGCGCCCCCGTGCTCCAGCTCTGGCTCCTGCTCCAAGCCGCCTGCCTCTGCCTGGCCCAGATCGTGAGTTCTCTGCTCGGTCCCGCTCCGCGCCGGGCTGGGATGGGGGGACGGAGAGGGCATGGAGAAGGGATAGGGAGGGGATGGAGAGGAGATGGAAAAGGGATAGAGAGGGGATGGAATGGGACAGCCCCCATCTCCCCATCCAGCTCACGGTGCTGGGACTTTTGCTTCTTTTCCCAGCGCCTTTCCCTTGCTTTTCCCAGGAATGACCCACTGGGGGGATGGGAGCAGCACCCAGCCGGGACCCCCCGCGCTGACCCAACTGGGACCATGCTGAAAGCTGCCTCCAGCCCTGTGGGCCAGGGCCAGGGCTGGGCTGTGCCCCTTGGGGTTGTTTGTTAACCGGTGGAGTTTTCTTTGCCCCTTGGGCAGCAGCGGGGACCCCGCAGCTCCCTCCCCAGCAGCCGCCGATCTTGTGCCTCCCATCACCTGGATAAATGCTTATTCCCTTCTGCCGGGTTGAGGGGGGCTGAGAGGGGCTCTGACCCTCCCAGGGCTGTGCCGGGGTTCCCTGGGGCTTGCCAGGGAGCAGCAAGAGGGAGACCAGCAGTGGAGGCACTGGGGATCCCAGCGGATTCTCCCAATTCACCTAGGGGCAGGAGCAAATGCGTTGGAAAGAAGCAAAGGGAAGGTGTTGCTCTGCCCTTCAGGGCCAGCGGGCAGGCAGTGTTCCTCCTGGGATCCCACCGACAAGAGAAAACTCTCCTTGCCTTCCAATTGCAAAAATCAGGTGTTTAAGGAAAGATTTCGGGATAATCTTCCCATGTGGCTCCTGAGCTGCCCGCTGGCACAGACACGGCACAGACATGGTACAGACACGGTACAGACACGGCACAGACATGGTACAGACACGGTACAGACACGGTACAGACAGCATCGCTGCAGAGAGCTGGGGCGGCTCCCTTCCTGTAACAGCCCTCTGGGATGCCCATGGGCTTGTGGTGGCAGGGTCCAGGCACGGGAGCGGGCTCTGGTCAGAGCAAGGGAGCTCCTGGAACAAGGATCCAGTTGGAAATGGCTCTGGCAGGACAAAGGTGCCATTCATGGGTGCTCCAAGGCCGGGTGTTCGCTCCCAAGGTGAAGTCAGGGCTCTTCTGGCTCCATGAAGAAACCAGCATCACCCCTCATCCTGAAATCAATGAGCCTGGAAGGATGGGGGGTTGCAGCCAGCCCGTCTGGTTTCACTTCCAGGAACACCAGGGGTTCGGTCTGTGGGACTGGAGTCTCTTCCCCCCCAAACACCCCATCAGGATAACAGAGATTCCTTTGCAAAGCCGCTCCTGTGGAGTCCTGTGCAAACCTCAGGGCTGGGGCCAGGCTGTGCAGGCTGAATGGTGCTTTTGTGTGCGGTGCTGTGGGCAGTGAGCCAGCCCCGAGCAGGCAGGAGGGAGCCCATGGAGGGGCTCGGTGTCCCCTTTCCATACCGGGGCACCCAAATCCTACCGGTGCTCTTGGAAACCCCAGTGCTGGGCTTGAACCCTGAGCGGAGAGGGGCCATCACCCCACTGAAAGCTCGCTCTGCCAGGCAGGAGGGAGCTGTGATGGGATAGAAACTGAGCAGGGGATGGGGAGCTGCTTGTGCCTCTGTGGGGGCAGATTCCCTGGAGTTCTCCATCCATTCCCTTGCTGGGGGCACAGCCAGGCAGCAGTGGGGCACAGCTCGGATGCCTTGGGGTGCTCGCTCCATCCCAGCTCTCCAGAGATGGGTCCCCATCAAGAGCTGTGCCCTGGGCTCCCTCTGACCCCAGCATCTCTTGGGGTCGGTCTGAGCCTTCCTAACGTGGGTCCCATCCCTTTTTCCCCTTAGCGAGGGCCTCCGGGAGAGCCCGGCCCGAGAGGGCCCCCCGGTCCCCCAGGAGTGCCAGGAGCGGATGGCGTTGATGTGAGTACGGCCGGGAACCTGTGCAGGCTGGAGGGAAGGAGGGAGGGAAGGAGGGGACCTGCAGCACAAAGAGGGACATTGTGTCAGGCAGAGGCACTGTGGAGGGCAGGGGATGCCGGTGCTGTGCGGTTCCTGCACTGAGCTGCTCCTGGGCTGGGGCACATGGAGCATCCCTGGTGTTGCTGGTGGCCTGGGCAGCAACACTGGCATGGGAGAACCCAGCTCCTGCACCCTGGCTCCATTCACCTCCCTGGGACAGCAGCCTGTGGCTTCCTGACCACCTTGGGAAAAGGTGCCTGAAACGGTTTCTGGGAGCAGAGCACAGGGAGGTTTGGGTGCAGGATGCTCAGGGCACCCCTGTGCAGGCAGCAGAGGATGCTCGGGGGAGCTGGGTGCAGGGCTCAGCCCAGTGAGGAGCTGGAGCTGGGGGGCTGATGGGGAGCAGGACCCCCAGGTTGGGTGTCCACAGAGCAGAGCCATGGCCGAGGGCTGTGGCAGGCGCCGTGGCTCCAGATCCTGCCAAGAGCCTCAACAGAGGGGTCTGTGAGCAGCAGGAAGGGCCCTTCCTTGCCCCAGGCTGTTATTTTAGTGCTCTTTCACAGCCCCCCCTGCACCCAGCACAGCCCTCGCCTCTCCACTCCAGCCCCATCCTGACCTGGCTCCTGCGCTTGGGGATCCAGCATCGTGCTCCAGTGTGGGAAGGGGGGTTGGGGACACGGGTCCTGAGCCCCCTGCACTGCCTGGCCCGGCTCCATGGGTGATGGATCCCTTTTACAACCTTCTTCCCTTTCCCCAGGGTGACAAAGGCTCTGCTGGAGCCCCGGGGTCCCCGGTGAGTACCCGCATCCCCCCCAGCTCATGGACAGTCACACCCTGCCTGGAGGAGCATCTTTCAACCTGCCCCATGCCTCTTCTCTTTTAAAGGGTGTCAAGGGGGAGCCTGGAGCCCCTGGTCCAGATGGGCCCGCAGGGAAGCCGGGCATCGATGTGAGTACAGACCCTGTGTCCCCCCCGGGTTGCAGCAGGGTCTCAGCAAACTCCTCTTCCCCCAGCACGAGGATCCTTTTATGTCTCATATAAGAAAGTGCCCAAATCCCTTCGTGCAGGAGCTGGAAGCATCTTTTGAGTCACAGCAGGAAACGCAGGCAGAGCTGGGGCAGGGCTGCTGCCTCCCTCCTGCACTGCCCCGCTCCAAAAGTGCATCCCCCTCCATCCCACATGGGCAGGAGCTGTGCCAGGGAAGCCACAGCACCCACACCTCAATATGGAAAGGCTTTTCCTTGTCCTACCCTGCAGCTGCTGCCCTGAGCCCTGGTTCAGATCTCGTCTCCTCCAGAACAAACCTGGAGCAGAGCAAGGGGCTCTCTGGGAATCAGCCCCTGGGTGATGCTCGAACCATGAACTCCCGGGACCCAAACCCCAGCAAGAGCAAGAGCCTGGGGAGCAGGAGGCTGGCAGTGACCTCCCGCTCCCTCTCCTCCTGCAGGGCCTGACGGGAGCCAAAGGGGAGCCAGGACCCATCGGCGGACCAGGAGTTAAAGTGAGTGAGGAGCTGCTCCAGGGCTGCGCTCGTGGCTCCCATCTTTCCCCCTGGATCCAGTGGGGCTTGGCCAGGCTGGGACCAGCCCCATCATTGTGGAGGGGATGCACAGATGCAGTTATTGGGTGATGGAGCATTCGGCAACAAAGGGGCACTGAGGCTGGGTCCAGGGAGGGATGGATTTTGGCTGCTGACATAGCAGTGGAGCAGGGCTCGGCAAGGCCAGACCCTCCTGTTTCAGCTCCTGACTCTCCCCTTGTGTCCCTGCAGGGCCAGCCCGGACTTCCAGGGCCACCGGGGCTCCCCGTGAGTATCTGCCTCTCCCATGGGCACCAGTGATGCTCCCAGTCCCGGCTCTGGCAGCCATGAGTGGGGTGGGAGCAGAGCAGGGATCCAGCCCCCCCCGCTGCATCCTTGCTGGCAGAGTGGGCATTGCCCTGCTCAGGGCAGGGATGCTGCTGGGTTGGGGGGGTGGAGGATTTGGACCAACTGTGCCTTCCTTTTTGTTTCAGGGTCCTTCACTGCCAGGACCCCCCGTAAGTGCTGCACGTGTGGGGCTGGGGTGGGCGCACAGGGACCTGCTTTGTGCTGGAAGAGCTCAGATCTCAGCACCCCACAGCAGGGGGTTCAGGGCTCAACCTCTGTAGCTTGGTGAACTCCTGCCTTCTCTTTAAGGGGCTTCCAGGCCAGGTTGGGCTGCCCGGAGAGATCGGAGCGCTGGGACCCAAGGTAGGGGGCAGGAGGGGGCACGGGAAAACCTCCAAACCTCCCCACCTTGCATCAGCATCCACTTCTCTGCACTGCAGGGCTCCTGGCACATACAGGGATGACCCTGTAACGTGGGAGAGTGGGATCCTACAGTGGGAATAGGGGGTGATGGAGCAGCCGGGTCCATTGGTGCCACCCATCCATTCCCAGCTCACAGCCAGGGGATGCCCCGGTTCCCACTGTGGGTCTCTGGTGCTCCATCACCCCCCTCCATCGGTACCTGCTGCCTCCCCACCCCGACATCTCCTCACTTGGGCTTGTTCTTCTGCAGGGTGACCCCGGACCCGATGGCCCGCGGGGTCCCCCAGGCCCTCCAGGGAAACCCGTGAGTACCTCCCCAGTCACCAGCATTGGGGAAGCTTCCACCCAGGCTCAGGCCAGTGCCTGGGGCTGGGGCTCATGCCCTGGCGCACTCCTCTCCATGCCCCCTCCCTCCAGCTAAAGCACTCACTGTGGAGCAGTGCTGGTGTTACACTGTGGGTGCTGAGGATCCCCTTTCCCCCAGGGCCCCCCAGGACACATCCAAGGAGTGGAAGGCAGCGCTGATTTCTTGGTGAGAGCTGCCATTACCTCGTCCCTTTCTCAGGGCTGTGCAGGGCAGTGGTGGCTGGGAAAGCCCTGGCCTGAAATGCAGCCACCAGAGGCACTGGGTAACTGGGGCTGATGGAGCGGGGAGGAGCAGGGTCCCCAGCCAAGGCCATGCTGAGAGCAGAGGGTCCCCTGTGTCACCGCACAGCCTGGCTGTGGTGCGGGAGCTCATCCTTCCCGCTCATCTCTGGAGCCCTCCCCAACCCAACCTGTGCTGCTTCTTCCCACCAGTGCCCGACCAGCTGCCCACCAGGTCCTAAGGGCCCCCAGGGACTGCAGGGACTGAAGGTAAGGGAGCCCTGGAGCTGCCAGGGAGTGAGCAGGGCCCTCCGGTGTCCTGAGCAAAGCCTTCCCTGCACTGGGGCATGGGGAGCTCGGGAGCTGCCTTGATCCCCTGGGAGCATGAGGACAGGCACACACAGAGAGCCCTGGGGACAAAGGTGCTATGGGAGAGGTCCCCTGCAGCTCCCCAGTTCCATCCAACCGCTTCCTGGGGGAATAGACCCTTGCCAAAGCCCCAGCCCCAACCCCAGCCATGCTGCTGCCTGTGCTGGAAAACCCGGAGGGTTAAATCCAGTGAACATCCCCACTGCGTGCCCTTGGCTGTGGGATGCTGAGCCCCACCACATCACCAGAGGGGTGCTGAGCCCCACCATGTCACCAGTGGGCACCCCAGGGTGGGGTATCCTGGGCACTGTGGCTCTGGGTGATGTGGCCATCAAGACGCTGCCTCAACCCTGCTGCTCTGCCCAGGGATGCTCATGATCTTCCTCTTCATCCTTAGGGACACAGAGGCCGCCCCGGTGCCCTTGGGGAGCCCGGCAGGCAGGGCGGGCAGGTGAGAGACCTCTCTGGCAGCTTCCCAGCAGGAACCAGGAATGCCGGCTTCTGGGAATGCTGGGCTGGACCAGAGGGCAGGGGCTCTGGGGGGAGAAAGGGGGAAAGAAGGAAAGCGGTGGGAGAAGGAGGAGGGAGATCGGGGCTGGGACATGGAGGGTGGACAGAGTGGTCTTCCCATGGTGTGTTCCTGGATGGGGACACCCTAACGGGTCCCAGGTAAGGGGGTTGTGGGTCCCCAGGG
Organism: Nymphicus hollandicus; assembly: GCA_009823435.2. Taxonomy (NCBI): domain Eukaryota; kingdom Metazoa; phylum Chordata; class Aves; order Psittaciformes; family Cacatuidae; genus Nymphicus; species Nymphicus hollandicus. The sequence goes on from WTXV02001663.1 coordinate 9,766, forward strand.
TGGTTTGTGCCCCTGTTGCACCCCAGCACTCACCTCTCTCTATTCCTTGCCAGGGCCCCAAGGGTGATGTTGGTGTCTCTGGAGAACAAGGAGTCCCAGGCCCCCCGGTAACATCCTTCTCTTTGCTGCTCTACTTGGTTTGTGCTTGGCCCCAGGCACGGGGGATGTGGCACTGGTGTGTCCCCACTCCTGGGGACCCCCCGCTTCATCCCATCCATCTCCCTCCTCCCAGCCATGGAGCTGCCACGATGGGGATGGCAAAGCTGCATCCCAGTGGAGACCCCCCCAGTTATCACACATTAACATGGATAACTCAACATCCAGGGGCAAATCTCTCCTGTACACTGAGCCCCCCCCTTACCCCTCCTGATCGGGGGGTGCCGCATCCAGCTCACTGCAGGGATGTGGGATTAAAGCTGTTTGCTCACACTGAGCACTTTGAAGAGGAAAAGCAATTAATGGGTTGCACCCTCTGGTCTGGGAAAGGGCAAAACTGCTTTGAAGCCAAGAGCTTTGGCAAGGGAAGTGGCACCGGTTTGGGCCCATTGCAGTCATTGAAGTGACAACTGGAAAGGTGCCTGGTGGGGGGCTATGGAATTAGGGCACTCAAACACCTCCAAACACCTCCAAACCAGCTGGTTTCCAGAACGGCTTCTGCTCTAATTGCAGCTTCCCCCTGGGCTGCTCCTGGGGCCCTTCCCAGCTAAATCGGCTGCTGTTTCCTTCCCCACAGGGACCGCAGGGCTTGAGGGGTTACCCCGGCATGGCAGGACCCAAGGGCGAGGCGGTAAGTGCCTGGCTGCCCGGTCAGGGTGCCCAGCTCCCATGGCCATGCTTCCCAGGAGCATCACTAACGCTGCTTGGCCATCTCAGGAGCTGGATGCTGCCCTTGGCCAGTGCGGTCAGACCTGAGTGGGCTCCGAGTCTGGGATGGGAGGAATTGACCCTCTTGTGCTCTCTTTGCAGGGTCCCGCTGGATACAAGGGGATGGTTGGCACCATCGGCGCGGCCGGGCGGCCGGTGAGTGCCCTCCCTTGTCACCAGGGGCCGTGGGGCAGGTGAGGGACCCCACACTTCACTGCTCAGCCCCTGTCTTTCCCCCCACCCCAGGGCAGGGAAGGCCCCAAAGGACCACCCGGGGACCCTGGTGAGAAGGGAGAGCTGGTAGGTATCCCATCACATCGGGAAAGGCAGTGCCATGCCCATGCGATGCCAATGCCCCTTCTCCCTGGCATGGAGAGGGGCCCTCAATGGGCACCTCCTCCCTATCCCAGCTCCATGCCCTGCACCAAGAGGGCACCTGAAATGACACTTTGCTCTCTCCTGCTCTAGGGTGGGAGAGGCATCAGGGGCCCCCAAGGAGACACCGGCCCCAAGGGGGAGAATGTAAGTACAGCCAGTGGCACCCGTGCCCACATCTATGGGGGCATATCCCGTGTCCTTGCACCCTGGCTCAGCGCAGGCCTGGAGCTTCCCTTTCCCTTCCCAGCCTTTCTTACCCCCCCCAAGCCTTTGAGTCCCCTTTGGACATGTCAGACCAAGCAACTCCTCCCCCTTTTGCAGGGTCTCCCAGGCATCGATGGCAAAGACGGGACCCCGGGTATCCCAGGAGTGAAGGTGAGCGGGCAGGGGCTGCGCTGGCCATGAGGAACGGACACAGTCATAGAATGGTTTGTGTTGGAAAGGACCTTAAAGCTCACCCGGTTCCAACCCCCTGCCATGGGCAGGGACACCTTCCACTAGAGCAGGTCACTGCCCCTCGTACCAGTGCTTTCTAGAAGTAATAGGAATGACAAGGGGCATCCCAGCCCTTGATGTGGCATCTCCTGGCCAGCAGACCCTCATCCCCACAGGGTCAAGGGCAGTGCCCCACTTTGGCCAGGAGTCCCCTGTCCCACCCATGGACACCTCATTGCTGCACCTCTTTGCCATGCAGTAACATCCTGTGTCCCTCACAGGGCAGTGTGGGACAGGCCGGGCAACCAGGAATACCGGGACACCGGGGACAAGCTGTGAGTAGGGGACAGCAGGACACAAGGCAGATCTCCATTACCATGGGGTGGCATCCCCGTGCCCAGGCAGTGCTGGCACCCGCAGGGATGTTGCCCCCATTGCTCTGCCTGGGGTTCAATCCTGGCTTTGTCTCCACAGGGCTTGCCGGGCCAGCCGGGAAGCAAAGGCGGCCCAGGAGACAAGGTGGGTCTGGGGCAGCAGAGCTGGAGTAAACCCCTTGGAGCATCCATGCTGCAGCCTCACTCATCCTACACGGTGCACTCTGACCTCCTCTGTCTGCCTTCACAGGGTGAAGTGGGTGCTCGGGGCCAGCCCGGTGTCACCGGTGCCCCGGGGCAGATTGTAAGTACAGAGAGGTCACCGTGATCCTCCTGGGCACAGCCGGGGTCGCTCCTCCTCTCCTGTTCTTTTTCCCCATTTCCTGTCAAACAGAAAGCAGAGTTGGGCACTTTATCCCCACCCCTCCTCTTCCCCCTGCCCCACAGCAGTATCCTCAGGGGTCCCCCCTGGGGCCACATCCCCAGTGCCCTGGTCCAGCACCTCCTCAGCCACCCAGTGCAGTGGGAGTAGGGGACAAGGGCAGGGCCGCACATTCCCCAGGGAAGGACAAGGGGCAGATCAGTGCCAGTGCAAGAGAGGCAGCTCCTCTGGGATTTTCCTTTCTCCCTCCTAGGGTGAGCCTGGACCTCGCGGTGAGCAGGGACCTCAGGGTGTCCCCGGGGTGAAGGTGAGTCCCTGGGGCACTGGGGGTTCGGGGCAGTGCCAGGAGCTGCCCCTGACTCCGCTCCCTTCCTGGTTCTCCGCAGGGTGACCGGGGAGAACGTGGCCCCGTGGGTCCTGCCGGGGAGCAGGGGAAAGCGGTGAGTCAAGGGCTAAATTCCCATTGAACTGAAGGTGAAATAGTGCCAAGTGTGGAGTCTCTTCCAATGGGAACCTTCAGGGCACACTGGGATGCTGGGGGGCAGCCTGAGCTGCTGGAGGGGATGGGGAGCTGCCCAGGCATCTCATTCCCTTTGGAAGGATGCTCCGATGGGCGAGGAGGGTCTGCCCACCACCTCTTTTCACTCATTTTTCCCTTTTTCCTGTGTTACCTTCACTTCCAGGGGCCAAAGGGCGAGCAGGGTCCACCAGGGATCCCAGGGCCCCAAGGCTTGCCGGGAGTCAAAGGAGACAAGGTGAGTGCTGGCTGCAGGGGCTGGGCTGCCCTGGGCTCCAGCTTAGGGACACTGCACTGACCCCCCCTTCTCCTTTGTCCAGGGCTCCCCAGGGAAAATCGGCCCCAAAGGCAGCACTGTGAGTACAGCACCCTCCTGCCCGGGTGGGGGTCACTGACACCGTGTTGGACAGGGCTGGCACCCACCGGCACCGGGAGCTTTCTCCATCCCAGTGTCCTGGCCAAGTTCTTGGTGGAAGGAGGGGTGAAAGCGGCTGCAGAGGAGGTGGGTGCTGGTGGTGAAGGTTCACTTCTCTCCATTGCCTTTCCTCCAGGGAGATCCCGGTGTTCACGGACTTGCAGGGCTGAAGGGAGAGAAGGTGAGTTCCTGCGGATGGTTCCTGGGATGGGGTGGATGGACATGGGGTGGATGTGGGTCTGCTGCCCAGCATGGCCCCTGACACAGCAACACTGCACCCCAGTGTGCTCCATGGGGTACATATGTCTCCCCCAAGCTGTGCCTCCCCATCTCATTTCTTGTGTTCTCTTCCCAGGGTGAATCAGGAGAGCCAGGACCAAAGGGACAGGTGAGTGATGAGGACAAGGGACCAACCTGTACCTTCCTGCTGGGTGGCTCTGTGGGACTCTCAGTGGAGGAGATCCTCCTGATGAAGGCCGCAGTGATCCATGGAGCTGGTGCATGCTGCACACTGGTGGCCTGAGGAAGTATTTTCTCTGGAGATGGGCTCCAGTAACCACGTTCAGCCCTGGATCCAAGTTCAGACCCTGTCTGGGGTCAGACCCTGGCTGTGCTGGTTGATACTGGCAGTGCTCACGGTCTCGGCACAGGGCTGGGCTCCGCTCCTGATGCCTCTCTCCATCCCCTCTGCAGCAAGGCATCCAGGGCGAGCTGGGCTTCCCCGGCCCCACGGGGGATGCGGGTGCCCCCGGAGCCCAGGGCTACCCGGGACCCCCCGGGCCACGAGGACTCATTGGGGAGCGCGGTGTGCCAGGGATGCCCGGCCAGCGCGGAGTGGCGGTGAGTACCCCAGTACCCCAGTACACACAGTATCCCAGTACCCCAGTACCCCAGTACACACAATACACACAGTACCGCAGTACCCCAGTACCCCCAGCCAGCCCCAGTACCCCCAGCCAGCCCCTCCTCGCCTCCCCCACCGCGCTGTGCTGCCGCTGACCCGCAGGTGAACTGCCCCGACCTTTCCTTACTAACTGGTTCCTCTGGGAAATTGCTGTTCCGCTCGGGAGCTGCCGGTGCTGCTCCATGAGCAATCCAGGAGGGCTGAGCCCAGTACCTAAAGGGGATAAAAGAAAACCTGGAGAGGGGCTTTGGACAAGGGCCTGTAGGGACAGGCCAAGGGGAATGGCTTGAACCTGCCAGAGGGGAGA
>WTXV02001708.1:7129-48216 GCA_009823435.2 Nymphicus hollandicus
TTATCGTGCAGTTTAATGTCTTGGTTTAATCGATTTTGTAACATAATGTAGTTGGTTCTAATAATCCCTTTTTTCTTTTTTAAGACGATAAGATATTTAGCAACCATATCCAAGGAGACACAAGAATCCTGTGCCTTCCTATGTATACATTCTCCTTCCTTACAAATTTATCCATTTTAAAAGCAACTAATCCAAATTAAACTGCTTTGACAACTGGTAAAATGTCCCTGATGTGGCCTTACATAACACGGAATCGGGCATCTTCAGTTTCACAAGGATGCTTTAAATTTCCACCACCATAAACAAGACTAAGCTCAGGTTCTGACTCTTTTCAAATATGCCATTTACACCAAGACCTCTTTACACAACTCCTGCTTCCTGAAATAACATTAGTACAAAAGTGAATCAGATGTGGGTTTTTTCTATGGTTATTCCTTTAGCTATGTAAATAGTTTTTGATTACAAGAAATAAAACTGGTTATGCAGTGCTTACAGGGACATTTTTGTAGTTTCTTTGTGTTTGTCTAAATAAAAATGAAAATAAAATTTTCAAAGTTTAAACCAGCCTCCATTTTAAGACATTGTTTTGCTCTAACCTGTACAGTTTCAAGTAGAATTTATTAATATGATTTTTAAAAATATGTGGTTGTCTAAAATATAATTAGATGCTTAAGTATGGTTTCAAAAGCATGTCCGTACCTCACAATCACTGAGATCACATGAACTGTCAGCTTCTTTCCCAAGATCTAGTGTCACTGCCAGCAAAAACCCTGACCTGCATTCTTGATGAGTGCGCTCTGTTAACAGCATTCGAACTCTTGAAGGAGAGCAACCTACAAAAAAAATATCCCAACTGATTATGACTTCCCCTTCTGGAGGGTTTAATGGTGATAAATTAGAAGCTCATTTCTCATGTGTTGTGACCAAGAGCTGTAGCAAAACAAGGCTGTGTTCATAGGAAAATATTAGCAATGAAAATGTCTACATCCTTGTTGTTTATTTATAACTCCCAAAATGTCATTAAAGGTGGAAAGTATTGTTATCCATATCTTCCAGATGAGAAAACCGAAGAGTTTTGCCACAGAATAGTGAAGAAAGCAAGACAAGTATTACATTTATTTCATTTTCTGTTTAAGTGTTGGGGGTCTTCCTCTCTTTTAAGCTATGTGCCATATTCTTTTTTTACAGTAGTAAGCCATAGCTACTGTTATAAATTGTTTTCCGATCAGAAATTACCTCATTTGATAACTGCATATTAGTACCTTAGGAGGAATTCAAACCTTTTCTGTCTTCCTGTGTACTTGGCTTATGTCAGAGCCTCAGCAGCCTGCAAGGTGGTGTAGATGCACACAGAAGCTGAGTAATTATGGCTCTGTTAAGCAGAATTCTAAAGAGAGTTCATCAGGGATGTTTAGAAATTAACTAATCCACAAAATAGGCCTGTGAATCTGTTTACCATCCAAACATGAATAAAAACATTAAACAGATGATGGTAAATTGCAGCAACTGTTGAGTACTATTGTAAACACTGAAAAGAACAAGTAATGGCAAGAATAGGGCCCAACATACATGTGGGAAAGACAGCCTACGTTTACACCCTTCCAACTGAAAGGTGATGCCAAAAAGTTATCAGACTAGAATTTGGTCTTCTCCAGGTTTCCCATGGCAGCTTAGAAAGCTAGCCAGAAAAGATTCCTTTCAGCAGCATAGTATTTACAAAATATGGCCTTTTTCCTGTCCCATATCCTCAGACCATTAAGATACCCAAGATGCTGTTGAACCCTGAGCAAGGGTAAAGATGCAAGGACTAAAGAAACATCTGTTATTGTACTCTGAAAGCCCTCATCTCAGCTTTGCAAGCCTCAACTTTCATTATTACCTTTCCTTTCTATTACTTTAACTCATCTGAGCATAGAGGTGCAGAGAGGTGACAATAACATTGGAACATATTTTTTTCCCTCCAGTTCATCTGGCCCACCTGTCATCCATCAAGTTCCTGGGGTACGTGGAGGACTTCTTCTTCATACAAATGTTAGATGTGCCAACCAGGAAAGAGGTTCGCCTAGAAGGGTTGGACCAGATGGTCCTTGATCCTTCCAACCTGGAATTGTATGATTCCTTTTTAACACTTTTCTTGAGAGAATGTCAATTGTTACTGCAGGAACATCAGTATTACTGGTGCCCAAAACAGATTTCTCCCAAATGTTAATACCTAAATATTAGCACATTTCTCTGTGGTAAAACAGATCATGGCTGCATGTCATCCTACCGCTACCCAGAGGCCTGCCCCAGGACGTTCCTGAATTTCCAGCAGTGCCTGCTAGCAAAACACTGTCTCTGATCTGCCCCTCTGATCAGGGGCTGAAATATAAGCCACTTATCTTCCTTCTGTGATATCCTTTAAAAAGACTTGCATGATCAAAGTTAGTATGTTAAGGACATCTAAGAAGCAAGGAAACTTAGTTATGATTAATTCCACAGATTTACAAATTTCAACAGACACGAATCCAAGCTACACAAACTGCAAAACATAGAGTATCTCATTATCAATACACCTCAGCTCAGATCTTCCATTAAACCTGAATTGCCTACCTTTAAAATGCTGCTGCTCTCTTACAGTTTCTCTCAGATGGATTGCCTTTTTTTTTTTTTAATAGTTAATTACCTTGTCAGCCTACAGATATGTTAGTGACCCTTCTCAGCCCAAGCAAAGGTGCTTCAGTTTCATTCTATTAACAGAAAACATCACCAGTAAAAGTGCTGTATTTGGAGAAATGCTGTTGTTTACACAGAAGACACAAACTGTACTTTTCCCTTAAATATAAGTAACAAATTCAGCAGTAAATATTGCCCAAAGAGACATTACCAGTTCTCACTTCAGGGTGCTGGCAGCATTTCATGCACAGCTGATACCAGTTGACCACTCAGCCTCAGCTGCATCTGCTGTCAGACGCAGGGTATTGCCTTACCTCAAGGGCTCTGCTGTTAATCCTGAGTCAGCTAGGACTTTTTCTTCTGAGAAATGGGACTATACAAGGCATTAGAACAGCCATCTAAATCCTGATGGTGGTCTTAAGAAAGTAGACCAAAAGCAGAAAGAACCCCAACAAAACCTACAAAACCACCGCTCTGGTGGTGATGCTGCTTGGTGTTTGGAAAGAGAAGAACGAACTATGTTTTACTTAAGTGCATGAACACACCAGTGGTGGTCCTTTTCAGACATAGAGGAGGAGAACAACTGTTTTCTCAGAGGAATTCTTCCCAAGATTGGTAGACTGCTTCAGCACAGTGTAAATGGATTTTTTCTCTGGAACTGCTCATTGATTTCAAGTTGGACTGAAGGATATAAGTAAAAAAATTGCCAACAATACTGACAAAAGCATAAAAAAAAATCTGCAAGTCATAAGCATGAAACAGAACAAGACCGTATGTTTTATAGTGGAGTTAAAGATCCATTAAAACTATGGGGGAGGGGTGAGGGGATGAGGGGAGGCAGGACTGGACAGAAGAGAGAAGTGGTGGTGATAATAAATCTCTTTTCTTACTATGGCTCTATGAAAGAATTGCTCACATAATGTATTTTGTGATTAAAATATTTATTAGTAGAGAGAAACAGAGAAAAGGGCTCAAATTAGTGCAAGAGGAGAGTTATAAGTTAAATGACTTAAAAAGAGTAAAGTTTCTGAAGAAGCCTTGGAGTAGTAAATGGAAGATAGGATTCTCCTGCCCAGTTATGTGCCGGAGAGTATGGTATCATAATCTCCTCTTTTTTTATACTCATAGTTTTCCCCTTTTCTCTTAGTAGTAAATTATGGAAAAAATCTTGCATCACTACAAGCACTATGGAAATCACTTACATCACTACAATTCACCCAACAGGGGCTTGAGAATTGCCCCAGCTAGAGAACACGACTGAATGGGGTCTATTACAGTCATATATGAAGACATGAAGCGTGGCTATTGTATGAGCAGAGAAAGCAGTGAAAGATACTCCTCTTTCTCTTAAATGACCTGTATCCTTTTGTAATGATCACTGTGTTAAGATCCATGAGGCAGGAAGTGGCAAGGGAAAAAAAGAACCTTTTTCTAGATAGCAACTCTTTTTAAGCGTAAACTATAACACTTAATCCTATCAAAACTGAAGCCTTTTTAGGCAGAAACAGAAGCAGTCTTCTATGTACCCATAGAAAATTGAGACAGAAAAGTATGACAGTATTACCAGGAGTGAGGCTAGAGCTGCTTGAAAATGTTTAGGGCTGCAATTTAAGATTCATTAATTTTTTTTATCTCTGGCTTTATTGGAGTTGAAATAGATGATGTGCTTTAAATGTACTGACTCCAGCTTCCAAGTTTCAGTCCAGATGCCTTCCAAACTCTGAGGCTGGTGTATGTATCGAGTTTTGATTCTGAAGCTTGTTACCTGAGCCCTGGATAATATTCTTGTAAAACAACTATGAAAATGAGATCTTAAGTCCTACTTTCAAAGAGCATATAACTTTATTCTACTGACAAATGCACGCTTAGTCCCTGGGACAAAACGGTGAGAAGGGCACTTAGTCACTTTACTACTGCTTTCAAAATAAGTCCTACATCACATCTGTGCTGGGCTCAGGACTACTGTTTGAAGACCTCTGCTTTTCCACTTATTCAGCTGTTATATCCACATCGTACAGTGGATATGTCTCCATCATAATGTGCCTGGAGAAAATATTAACTGATGACATGGAATCATTCTCTTTGAATCCACACTGCTCCTCAGACCTAGATGCAGCAGGATTGGTGCTAGACTCTGTAATCTCTAAGCAGGATATGCCTTGATCTCATTTTTTAAATCAGTTTGTTCAATGAGTCTCTACATTCATTATGAAGTAGCAGATAAAATAATTTATCAGTGGGTAAAAATGTGTCTCAAAAAATGGACAGAAAGCAGGAATGGGTGGGAGTAAACAAGTTAATGTTTCTTCATTTATACTTGGTGATGCCAGACACCTATTTTCCCTGACTGCTCTCGGGATTTTTCTTATGCTTATCTACATAGTAATCCCTGGTTCTGGATGGGGAAGGACTCTGAATAAAATTGACAGTGTCCAATGAGAAAAAAGTTGATTCTTATGTAAGTGCAAGGATATTGGGCTGGGGAAGGTTATTTTAGGCCACTTATTCTTCTTTTGCAAGGCAAAATTTGGGACATTTGGTAGACAATCCTGAGATTTGCAGACTTCTGTAGGATGGTACATGTGCTCTTAACCAATGAACAGCAAAACCCTTGCCTTAATGAAATACAATATAACACCCAAACCCTATATTATGCAACTTTTAGCTATGCCATATGACCAAAATAACCTTTTAAGTACCGCCACTCAGAACCAGCTAGACATATTAGACAAATGCAACTAGCTTGCCTCTCCCAGGAGAATGACTCATTGCAGCTTGACCACTACTCTGAAGGTAAGCTAATTTCTGTCATGGCTTAGTTTTAAATGTTTATTTTTCTCAAGAGTTCTTTAATGGACAGGATTTGGAAAGAAAGCAGCTGTCGGTTACTTTTTAGAATGTGGTTTTGGCAGAGATTTAATTTCTAAGCATTACAGACAAATCTGTCTAAGAACTGGTAGGCCAAGATCAAACTGCAGCAATGTTTGGAAAGTAAATAATGAATCTTTTCAAGAAAACTTTTCCAGCTGAATGGCCATGGAGATAAGAGTGCACGGATAGGTATGCACAGAGAAGAGGTTCAGAGCAGCCCTGCAGGGAAGGACTGGGGTGTGTTGGTCGATGAGAAACTTAACATGAGCCACCAGTGTGTGCTCGCAGCCCAGAAAGCCAACTGTGTCCTGGGCTGCATCAAAAGGAGCATGACCAGCAGGTCGAAGGATGTGGTCCTACCCCTCTACTCTGCTCTCGTGAGACCTCACTTGGAGTATTGTATACAGTTCTGGTGTCTTCAACATAAGAAGGATGTGGAACTGTTGGAACAAGTCCAGAGGAGGGCCACAAGGATGATTAGGGGGCTGGAGCACCTCCCGTATGAAGACAGGCGGAGAAAATTGGGACTGTTCAGCCTGGAGAAGAGAAGGCTGCATGGAGACCTCATAGCAGCCTGTCAGTATCTGAAGGGGGCCTATAGGGATGCTGGAGAGGGACACTTCATTAGGGACTGTAGTGATAGGACAAGAGGTAACAGGTTCAAACTTCAACAGGGGAAGTTTAGATTGGATATAAGGAGGAAGTTCTTTACTGTAAGGGGGGTGAGGCACAGGAATGGGTTGCCCAAGGAAGTTGTTCAAGGCCAGGTTGGACAGAACCTTGGGTGACGTGATTTTGTCTGAGGTGTCCCTGCCCATGGCAGGGGGTTTGGAACTAGATGATCTTAAGGTCCTTTCCAACCCTAACTATTCTATGATTCTATGATATACAATATATGTATAAGCCTATATATATATATGTTTGTGTGTGTGTGTGTGTGTGTGTGTGCTCACGCAACTGTGTGTATATATATGCTCTAAGAGCTGGAAACAGTTGTGGTTTTTGCTTCTAACATCACAGTGTACAGGATCCTTGCTGAAATGTAAGCTTTATAGCATTATATCCTCATTCCTAGAGGAAGTAGGGGAAAATGTGGTTGGGGTGCAACCTTCAGGAAAGTACTTATTGTTTCAAAACTTCAGGGAACAGTTTATCTCCTGCAAAAGAATAGAAATAAATAAATTTTAAAAATTCAGAGCTTACAGTATTTTAAGAAATGATTGATGAATTTGTGGGTTAAATGCAGATATGAAATGAAATCTTCAGAATGTAAAGATACTAAATATCTGTATTGGAATTGAACACAAGACATAACAAATTGATGGTGGGTAGTTCTGTCTCTCTAGTCCATGATCATTTGGGGAATTATGTTAACGTATTGTTGTCTTCCCAGAACCACAAAGATAATGCCACTTACTAATAGGACCAGCCAACAGAAATGCATGGGAGATGAGCTTCAATCCCATACCTTCTTGCCTGGGGCTACACTTCCATGCAATCTATTAGTCTTCCTTGCAAACTGTCTTGTTGGACTGCTGTTGTCCTGGGGACAAATATGATGAATAGGGTTCCAAACTTCTGTTTATCAGATGTAAAGTTTAAATTCAGTTTCCTCCTAACTCTCAAAAGCAGAAGTATCATTTTCCCAACACAGGTTGGCTAATTTAAATATCCAGATGGAAACAATACTAGCAACTTTTCTGTTTTCTCCTATAGCCAATACAACAGATCCCAGCTGAGGGAAAGGAATAAAACAAGAAAATATCTTAACAGTTAGTCAGATCTAGAAGGTGGTAGAATAATGTCTAGCCAGCTTTAGAACAGAGATTGCTATTGTCAAGGTACAGGAAAATGTCTTTTTATTGCAAGAAACGAACATTTACAAGGGTTAAATACAAAGTAACAGAAATTTTCACCCAAGAAGTGAGCATGTTGCTCCTTTTTTACCATGCCTGTATGTAAAATAAGTATTAACCATTTTCCATCTTTAAAATTTGTTCCTGAGAGCTCACGGAAAATATGCTTTATGCAATTCCCAATGCATATTTGATGAAATAGTCAGAGGTATTCATATAGATATTAAAATCAGGAATGTGCTTTTATATTTAGATTTTTAAGGATGCTTGAGTACTTGTAGAAATGTAGAAATGTTATGTACGTTTTCACGCTATTTCACCTAGCAACGCTGTCTGAGGATCTTGTGATTGCAAAGAGTTATTAGGCATGTAGTTACAGTCAAGGATCACAGCAGTATCTGTGTTGTTTGTCTTTTATTGTTCTGTTCTCAAATTAGTCAACTCTAGAAAAAAAGTCTTTAAAGAGCTTACTTCTGGCATGTATTTTCACAGTTTACTGCGGTGCTCTTTCTTAGTATCGTCAGACTTACTGCTTTTTAAAAAGGTAGATATAAAAAGATAGTCAAGATCTGTTTAATATTTGTCTCAGAGTGTTGCAAAAGTTTGGTCTGCCTTTGAACGACAGAATGAGTAATGGACAGTAGAATCTACTCTTCTAAAAAGAAGCACGCTGATATAAAAGGAAGCATTCAACAGCAATAATGCCTGAAAGGGAAGACAAAACCACAGTTTGCCAAAAATGTTGCTATGCTTGCACTTACTGGAATTATTCTATCTACATGCAAAATGCAGCGCAAGATGGAAAAACAGAAATTTGGGTTTACTACAGCTTTTTTTGTTTGTTTGTTTGTAGTTGTTTGTTTTTTTTAATTCACATAGCAGCAATGATGGATGCAATAACAGTATATGGAGAATATATCGGATAAACTTCACATTTTAAGACCGAGATTTGAAAATATCTTTTTAGGGGGAAAAAAGGAATTAGGTACAATTTCAGAAAATATTTCAGAATTTTATTTCAGAAAATAAAAGATAGAGGTAGAAAGAAGAATAACTTAATCATTGTGATGAGAAAAGTACTTTTTTTTCCTTATGTTACTGGATATTTTAAAAGAATATTTGGGAGTATTTGCATTTATGAGAGCAAGGCAGGATTATGATTTCCACCTTATTTGCATTACAAAATACAGCAGCTCTTTCTTTCCACTGAAGTGGGAAATAGAGCACCTTAATGTCCAGTTACTGAACAGTTGCTGCTCTTGTGCAAAATGCAAAAAACATGACAGAAAAACAGGAAAATAAAGGAATCTTTCTCAGAGAAGTGGATCTTTCTTTGGTTCTCCTGTAATTTAGGCACTCAATCATACAAATATTTATGTATACTTAACTGAACTGAGGAGAAGGCTTTATTTGGCTTTTTTGAGATGAAGCTTCACCAAAGTGGCATAAATATGGGAGACAGACTTCAGAAGAGGTTTTCCCACTCTGCTGCTAGTTAACATAAGCGTAGCTCACTTAGTTATTCATCAGCCATTCACTTCTGTGTTCAAACCATTAAGAATAAGCACCTCCTACATTTCTCAGGCTCAGCTAGCCTAATAACTCAGATTATCACAACTCGTGAATCCAGAAAGAAATACACACGTGTACCAGGACTACTTCTGGATATCACACCACAAATGATTTGCACTAATATGAAAAGATGCTGTATTAACATTTCAACAATAGAAAAAAAAAAATTCTGCTTAGATTTTGTTTCATGCATCTAAAATCTTAATAAGAATATTTCTGCAGATTCTCCAATTTTTGCATTTGTAATTCTAGCTACCCGTTTTCCTTAATTATTTAGGCAGCCGAATCAAATATATTCTTATTATATTATTTTCTAGGGAACACGATTTGCTCTCAGATTTCATCTTGAATGATTATCTGGAGAAAGATGCAAAGAAAGGTGATAGAGACCTTGTTTTTGAGATGAAAGAAGGGGCTAGATGTGGCACCTAGAACATACACCACTGAAAGGTAGGCAGTTTGCTTATTTTTCCTTTACATTTTCCAGTACCGAGGGGTACAAAGAAATTTCAGATGTCGTCTTCCTACCTCCTCCCCTTTTATGTTTTCTTTGAGGCTCAAGCTAATAGATTTCATTAAATGGAAGTCTGGAGAAAAACCCCTAAAAATAGAAAAGAAAGAGAATACTATATAACTTTGCTGGGTTTTTTTGTTCCCTGTACAACCTATAGAATAAAATGAAGTCCTGTTGCCGAGCCCCCTGGCTCTATTCCAATTCAAACTTTTGGTGTTAATCATTCATTTATAATCTGACTTAAAATATTATAATTAACCAATACAGAATTTTCATGGAGAAAACAAGCTTTCAAAAAAACCTAACAAAGAGAACAGGTCCAGCATAAGAAAAGAAAGGGCAGATAGTAGCCAGGGGTAAGGCCTTCTCAGATCCTGTAGCCCTCAATTATTGCACACTGCATGAAATAAAGTAGTGCAGGTCATCAGAATGCTATAAAAATTAATCATAGATCAAAGAATCATCAATAATGCAGCTGCATGACAGTTGTCTGCCTGAAATTCCTTACAAAGCTTTCTTTTCACTGGTGTGTGAGGGAACACTAACTTTTGTTTGTCTTAATTTCTTCCCCTACTAAAGGGCAGCATCAGTATTTAAATTGTTGGGTTTTGGCATAAAGAATATCACATTTTAGTTTCCTTCCCTCAGCCTGCCCCCAAGGCTGCTTAATAGGCCCTGTATATTATATTCTTCTGGTTTCACTGACTGAGCAATAAGCAACCTTGCAGAGATTCTGCTGAAGCCAAGAATTCTTTGACAACTTTTTTTCTACTTTATGTACTTCCCATGTAAGTGATAAGTGAATTGTATTCAGCACATTTAGAGATCTGTGATGCAGATGGTAACTGTGAATAACTGTTTTAATACCCAAGATTAAACAAATCAAGAAGAGGGCATAGGCTTTGTCAAGTCTTCTAAGAGGGGAAAAAGGTAAGGAAAATTCACAGTTGACGTCACAGGTCTTTAACTTGTGCTAACCTGATCAAAAAGAATAAGCAAGAATAGCTCCCTGAAATGCCCAGGGTTTGACGTAAGCTCACAGGTACAATCTTTCCTATGGCCATTGTCATCCCTTTTTGGCCTGTGTTTTCAGGCAAAACCAGCATCACCATGCTTAAATCCAGTTTTGTTGTACTGGTCAGTAGTGCCTTAATATTTGAAAATGTCCATGTTATTCACAGTCTCAGAATGGTAGAGTCTTATTTTCCACTGGCACATTGTAAACTATGTGAATATCACGTTCTCAGTTAAGCTGTTCTAGTTTATGTGACGTGCTGTCAGATGCCTTCCAGATTTTAAATATACAGTGTCTACCATGCCAACTGTTTGGTCTACAATACTTTAAAAGAGCTAAGACTTCTCACAACTGCTTCAGACTCTAGCCTCAGTGACCAAATCTCAATATGCTGATTTGGAATGCCCAGGCATCTATATCCAGGACTTCTTTATTTTCTCTTTCTGATGAAAAACTCTGGTCTCTAAGTTCTGAGTGAAAATATTTCTGACTTTCTAAAAATCCCCTATATTTCATGCCAAAATCTCACCATATGATTGAATATGACTGATCTGACAAGAATAGCAGAGAGAACTACCTACATACATGTATCACAATTCCTGTTAGTAAAGCACTGCACTAAACTGGGACAGTTTTGGGTTTTTTGTGTTAAAACTTCACTCTAAGGTTGTTAAAAAAAGGCAAAAAATATGATGATTACATTAATTACGAAGCAAACAAATTGATCAAGACTGCAGCACAGATCCATCACCAACCTCATTACATTCTCAAATTTAAATTATCCATAGTTTGCTTTGATGTTTTCTCACTCTATTTTCTTGCCAGTAAGTTCACTGGTACTACTACTGCTTCAGGAGAAGCAGAATCTGTCCTCTGGATGGGTAGGTGTTTGTTCAGCAGGACAAAGTCAAGACCCCCACATTGGACATTTAGAGTTTCAGTTCACACAGGTCAATTTTTGCACAATAATATTATTATTATTGCTCCCATCCTCACCGTCTTGTACAGCACTGCCACTGCACATGCATCTTTTATTCAGAGCACACAGGACAAATCTGGCAGGAAGACCCTAGTATGTAATAGGCATACATCTCTCAGTGGTGCTGTCTGAATCTGGAAATTTTAACCAAGGTCATTAAATCCAACAAATTCCCGCTATACTGTTATATTCCAACCCTTATCTCCTGTTGGCAGTAAATTGATTCTTATTTTTGAATATTTCTAGTAACAGGGTTTTTTTGTGAAGCCAGAAGTCTGTGTTCAGCTACGCAGTATCACTGGTGGTCCATACTTAGCGGTTTCTGTATAATCACAAATAACTTTGGGGTTTTTGCTGTTAAGCACAGATTCTTTAGAGACCATTTGGAGTGACTGATTTCTGATAGACAGAAACCAAGGATATCCATCCTCTCTGTTACCACTGTGTTAAGCTTCTGAAACAAGGCAAAAGCTACCATCCTACTTACTGTAATTATTTAATCCTTATAACTCTGTGGTACTACTAAAAGGAAAGGAAACTGGGGAGGGAAAGCTGCATCTGATCCTGCAAACGGACTTCTCCTGAACTTGGTCAATTTGATGCAGATCAAAGTTGTATCATAAATTAGTATTTTTCTGTGACATACCTGCTAGGAATTCTCACTGATCTCTTTCTCCCAAGCACCAGTGGACACCTCACTACTAGCATCCCAGAGGAAGACCTGTGCCTATACACCTAAGGTGAACTAATTCACCTTACTGCAGATGGCAAGGATGATCCTACCAGCTCCCCTTTCTCTGTAAGATAGGAGGAAAGTTCAGTTTGGAAGTTCTGCTGACCTGGGCAGTAACAGACCTGGCAGAGTCTAACTCAGCCACAGAAGTTTCTGTATTCAGTGTTTGCATATGCAGTCTGTCATAACTCCAACTCTGTGTTCTGGAGTAAAATATGAAGTCATAGGAGAATTTTATTTGGAAATAGGTTGTCTTATTATTTAGTCTCCTTCTGTCCCTAAGATCAGGAGATAGTGCCCAGCAGGACAACAGTACAGTAACAGGCTTCAGTATTTCAGAGTGATGAGTAGTATCAACTCCCCCTAAGATGTTTAAAAACATACAAATAAAAATGATTAATTTCAGGAAGTTGTATTACTGAGCATGTGTTAATAGAAGTATATTATAATTGCTAAATTGTGCTGCCAAGACAGTTTCAGCTCACCTTGAGACTAATAAAGTGAAATATATGTTATGCTATACTATATTTATTAAAATCAGTTCTATATAAATATCTGGGTGGCTTTTTTATTAAACTGTAACATGAGCTGACCAAAGTATTATATCATACTCGCATAAATAGTCTACAATGACTTATATTTCATGTCTCACAACACTTAATAGCCAGCTAATAGTAATACTGGGATTCAGCTAGAAAAGAAGACTTTCAGAAGGAAAATATCATATGGTAGGATTCTACTGACTGGTTCTGAGATGCCTTTTGTAGACTGGAAACCATCATATTTTGTGTACATAACATTGGGATAAATACAGGTATAATCAATCCTTCATCCCCTTGTTAAACCATTTAAATAAAGGGAGGTTTCAAGTGCACATACGGCAGTCAGCTGTTTGTTTCACCCAAAAATAAAGAGTACATTGTCTACTATTTTCTATTTTGCTTTTTGAAAAGTCCTGCTTTTCCCATTAAGAAGTTAAAATAGAAGGTACAATTCCAAACAAGACCATGGCACAAAACTGGTCATTTGGGATCTGATGTGACAGATCACAGACATCAAGAAGTAACAAAAGGAGATGGAAACCAGAATTGCCCAAAACTTGAAAAAGGTCAAGTGCAGAAAAGGAGTAGAAAATGTAGGCTTGTTCTGGGACATTTACCTTGAAGAAATTTGTCCTCTTTCTCTTGAGAGTATGGATGAATCAACATTTGGGAGGACCATTATCCTGGGAGCTAGAGGTATTACAAGGAGTTCTTGCAACAAAGAAGCATGTTGTGACACCAAAGAAACTTCTATACAGGCAAACCAGAAATCTGGCTGAATATTACAGGCACAAACAATCCCTCATCAATTCTTACTCTTAACTAGTGAATATGGGTTGCTGACAATAAGCTATGCAACAAACTCTTTGCTGTTGCCAAGTAGTGTGAAATGCTTCAGATGATATACAGCACATGCTCATGTGCTATGTGAAGACACAAAAAAGAGAGAGAATCCCATTGTCCTGCCTGCCCCAAAACTGGCTCAATTTGCAACACCTATGTACAAGTGGATCTCTGAGAAGCTTCGGCTAATGGTTTCTATCTCATAATGTCAGTATCAGTATCTGTTCTCAGCAACATACCCAGAGCAACACACATGTTGTTTGGATTTTTGTTCAATAACTACCATGTCAACACAGTTGAATGAGAGAACAGAACCTCATTGCATTTGATGTTTCCTAGACTCACTGCAAAGATATTCTCCACCTTATAATTAAAATAAAAGACAAGCAGATGAACAGAAACAAACACTCAAACTGAGCAAGAGGGAAGAAGGATTCAGGTTTTCTTAGTATGCCAATACCAAATAGGTTCAGAATCGTACAACACAAAATCTTTCTAATGTCCACTTTACACAACAGCTCCTCAGTGCCAATTACTCTCCTTCCCTTTTCCCGAAAATCCAGCTATTGACCTACAACAATATGGTGATTTTTAATGTTATGCAGGAAAGCTGACTTACTTAACCCTGATGAGCAATGAAGCAAACAAGGCATTCTTAATGGTGACATGAAGAATAGCCTACTGAAGATTTTAATCTCCAATCCCACAAGTTTATTGCAAAGTATTTCCTCAAATGACAAAGCCTCAGATTTTTTACTGCTGACACCACTTACATAGACCTATTGTTACACTGCTTCTGAACACATCCCTGTATTCTTGTCATTTTTCTCTGTAGCTAGATGTGAAAACATAAACTTCTCTTTGTACCTCTACACAAAGGTAAGCAATCTCTATAAGATATTTTTTGGCTGAAGGCCATCTGTAAGTGACTAAGCCATAAAACTTTGAGCAATGTGATTTAGAACAGAAATGCTACAACAGTAGAAAGGAATCTCTGTCTTATTAGTGTGAACAGCAATTGCTATTATAATGAATCAAGACATTAACCTGGATAGTTGGTGACTAATACACTTTGCAGTTTTTGGATCATTAAACAAGTTCTATCATGTCTTTTCTATATTTGAAATTAAAAAAGAATTATTCCACACTTTACAAATGGGGATTTAACTATTTCTAAAACCTTACTAAAGAATGTAATTTTCTCACTACCCAAATTTATATTGTAAAATATATATTGTAAAAGAAAAAAAAAAAAACTGTGAGCCTTGCTACTAGTGGAACAGATCATGCTAGTTTTTCATTATTATTATTATGGACAAACACATGGGTGAAGCAGCAAAACCAATTGCATATTAGAAGCCAAGCAGACTTGTGAAAATTTCTTCTCATGAGAGGAGACTAAAGCACATTATTAGGATGATACATTACACTTGAAGAGAAGGAATTCTCTCCAATCATGTATCTATCAAGAATTGGTTAATTGATTTTTAAGTAAAAGCTGCACTGAAAATTCCTTGTATAATGCATAAGGACATTTTCCAGTTTGCACATCCATGCAACTCTTTCTTCATTAAACTGTGAGATTGTGTTAAATGTGCACAAGCGTCACATGAACTCTTCATTAAACTGTGAGATTGTGTTAAATGTGCACGAGCGTCACATGAACTACTGACTGAATTCCGTGTCTATTGTCAGTTAACTGATTAACTGACTCTATCCATAGGAAAATTCCAGTAGGCTTTGACTTCTGTTGACTTTAGTTGTTAGAGAGTTTGTTTCCTAAGAGCTATGAAATACATCAATAAAATGCCATTTCAAAAAGCAAAATAAATAAGGAAATCCTAGTATGTGGAATAACAAGAAGTTATGCTATTGCTTACCTCTGCTGTGGACAGCAGTAGCATGAAAGGTTATATTTTAAATGAGGTTAGATTTCTTTGGTTGTGCATTTAAATTAAATAGCACAAAAGAAGAGTTTTCTAGGGTAGTCAGAGGTAAGAAACATAATTGTCTTAGCCTTACAGGGAAAACTGAGGTATCAAATGGAGGAAGATTGCTCTTCAAGATTTTAAGAGATTTTACTTTTTGAAATAAATGCCTTCTCTACAGCAGGGGCCCAGAAACTGTTTGGGCTTAAAGGAAGGTTATTTACTGTTGTCATTGCATTGCCACAGCTTGTTACAACTACCAAGTATCTCCCTGTCTTCAAAGCCACACAAGCTTCCAGGTGACTTCCATGGCAGAGAGAGGATGTTGTAAAAGATTAGAGAGGATATAATCTTGACAAGGCATAGCAGCACTTTTCCCTCCATTCTGGAAATAAAATACTCACAACTAACCAAACCCCAAAATGCAGAGTTAAGGTAGTTCTGGAAAATTAGTTTTCAGCATCAAGACATTTCTCTAACATTCAGCTGAGAATTCAGACAGCAATTGATCATATTTCTAAATATTCTCTTTTTTAAATTTCTATTCTTACAATGACACCTTTAATATTTTTGTTATTCATTGTTGTGGTACTATTACTTTATTTCCACAGTATGTTTATCTTTGTCAGCCTTTTCAAATAATTTTCCTGCAGCCCACCAAAGTATGTACATAAAAAGAACTATTGTTTTTCCTAAATTTTAAATGCATTTGCAATAGTGAAGTGATCATACATATAGGCAATAAGTATGATTTTACTGATTTCCCTGCCTTCTGATTAGAGACATCCATTATGTGTTTGGATGCTCTACATCATCCACAAATACATACACAATATCACCTCAGTAATTTTCTCTCAACATTGTCTTCATGGGTAAGTATGGTGGAGAAAAGGCATACAAACCTATGTCACCAGAAAGAGGGTCATTTTGTGTCAGAAAAGACTGGGAGAGCAAAGTCCTAAACTGCCAAAAGTATTCAGTGGTGCCAAATGCTTTCTTAATAAGATCTGACAGAAAGGTTTCTCAAATGTGCACATAGCACATAGCTGACTTAGGAGAGCACAAATGTGCACATAGCAAAGGCACATAGCTGACTTAGGAGAGTGTATCTGATGATTTCATTTAAGGCCTTTGGAATAATCCAGTTTGAAATGCATATCACTTTTTTTATGTTTGATTACCAGGAGTGCCTTGACATCCATGCCAGAAGTCCAACTCCACTGATGCATTTGCATATATAGACAGAAGTATTTATACCAGCAAAGCAGTGTCAGTTTGGGAAGGTTTGAAAGGCAGAGAATGCACTTAATTCAGTTGCCAAGATTGTACATGAGTAGTGTTAAAATTTATACCTTACAATAGCCCTTTTTGTGTTAGAATAACTTTTTTCCACTTTTTTTGCTTTTAGTCTAGGAATCTTGTTCTTGATTACTCATGAACTGGAGCTGTATTATGGTTAGAAATTGATTTCTACTTTGAATCACTAATGTCATGACCTTTATTTGTTTCATCCCAGTTCTCCAATATATCTCTAAGAAATTGTTGTAACTTATTTTGAAATTACAGATCCCATGAATTTTTACTTATATTTTTCATCTTTATTTTAATTAATTTCTTTTGTTGACATAATATGTTTACGAATTTAAAACTCAGTTTTGTTGAAGATAGAAATGCCTTTGTGAAGTTACCTGCTATGCAAATTTACTATTGAATTCCTGGCCATAAGATGTGTGTGTTACCACCTGAGTGCAATACTTCACATAGCCTAGTTTTGCATAATTTTACTCATATAATTTTCCTTTGAGTATGTTTTCTTGTCATTGTTTGTACTTCTATTTAAGATTACTCTGAAAAAGGTGTTGACCATTTAGCCCAAAGACTTAACTTCCTCTACAAAATCTATATTTGATCCCCTTCCCTTCTTTTTTTAATATCTCATGCTTCATGATTAGTGCACACAAACTTTCATTGAATTACAAGTTCAAAGTGCAACTATAACAATTACAAAAAGTTCAAAATCAACTATGAAGTGCTACTGACTTCAATGATCCACAAAACTGTGACCTAAACAAAGAATTGGAAAGGCAAATTGCATACCTTTGTTTTTTTCCTTTCTACATTTCTTTAGCTGCAGCTTCCCCTGCATATCCATCTTCAGTAGAATTTCTTGCATTTCAGACTTGAATTTGATAGCAACTACCCAACTTGCGTCCCCTTTTTTATGTTATTACCTTTTAGCAGTCTTATGCTTTAGAATTAATTTTGCGTGTCTCATGAATTCAAACAATTCAAAATAAGCATAAAATAAATTCTGTCTCAGGTATGATATTCACTGAAGTCACTAGATCTTTTTCCTGATTGAGCTAAATACAGACTCTGGTCTATTCTGAAGTTTATATAAAGGACATAATTAACTGCTGGTAGAGAACAGTAATCTAGGCAAGGACCTAGCAGTACAATGAAAAGGAGTTTACAGTAAAAAAAAATAACATATATTTTGCTTTCCTGTTCCATCACTATGTTTTGAATAAACTGACTTCACTTGCTATCTAAATCCAAGAGTGAAAAATGACATCAAGGAACTCAGTTACAAAACCTCTGATTTATAACATTACCGTTGTCATCTCTGAAGACAACACATGCTAGGGTTTCACTAGGTACTGGTCCTCCTCTGTTGCTGACGGAGATATTAGGTTTTTTGCACAAATAGGACAAGGCACTTCCCCACCTCCAAGTTTTAAGAGTGAGTGACTATGTATGTGTGTAAAGATACATACCTGAAGCATTCTGACAGAGAAGGTGAGCTTTGAATCATATAGAAAAATAAGTGTGACCTAATAAATCCAAAAGGATTAGGCCTAACACTTGACAATTCCATGAATAACTTTGTAGTTGCTAAGAAGGGAATAAAAAGAGTAAAAAAAGCAGTCTGGTTAGAATCTAAAATAAATGCTGCATTAAGAATAATCCAGAAGCAATGAAGAATCAGCAGTGGTAGTGCTGTTCAAATCTGCATATAAAATACCGCATAAATAAGGTGATTGACCTGGGATTTTTCCCAACATAGCATAGGTCAGATGAGATTTTATTTTATGTTTGCTCCTGGTGTGTGGAGTTCAGGACTTTGCCCTGTTAGCAAAAGTTGTTCATTGCACTGAGAGCAGAAGTTCAAAGAGAAACAATCTTCTTCCTACTGTATGTCACATCATCTTGATCTGAATTTAACACAGGTAATTGGAGAAATTCTTATTGGGAACAATCAGAGTTCAGAGACAGAGAAAGTATATGAAATTTCATGAGCTAAATTTAATGTAGAAAACCTCAAAAGTATACATGGGAGGGGCAAACAAGCTTAAGCTTAGTTTTTGTGATCAATGATTACGACTGTATGGACTGTGGTTAAAAAGAGCTACTAAATAATCTAGAAGAAAAATAGTTAGATGAGGCCCTCTTATTACTTGTCCCTGTTGCTCTGCATCATTGGTGTCCTATAGTTTCTAATCAGTAAGGCAATTACACAGGTTCAAGAAGAGCAGAGATAAAATCTTTAGTTCAGCAGAAGGGAAAAATCCTGTCCAGAAAATGGGAAGAAATTGGTAGCTGCTCATCTTTGCACAGGTCTGATGTCCTTTCTCACCATCAGAGGAAGAGGCTGCTGATCAACAAATGAGTAGGAAACCAGAACTAATGTAACTAGTCCTGTGTTTACTTCTAAACTTTTACATAACAGATGAATTTACTTTGGATGTTATATAATGTATCCAACAATAAAGATTTATTTTCTCCATTTGGAGTCTTTTTTTCCCCCTCAAATTTCTTAACTGCCATGCTAACAAACCACCAAAAAATCCAAATAAAGACAAAGTAACAAGTAAGTCTTCTCTTGAACTCTTCACAACGATTCAGTGCTAGTCAGAGCAGAAAAGTATCTGGTTTGTTATATTTCAGGATTTGGATTGATTGACAAGTCATCACATTTTCTGCAATATGTCTTTTAAAGTTAAGTTAGAAATAAAATGTTTCATCTTACTCAAAATTAAAGCACATCAGAGAATACCATATGACTGCTCTTTCTGAGTATTAAAAGTCAAACATATACTTTTATGAGAATGACTGATTAATGAGGACTTAATTTAGGATAAACCTGATTTTATACAAATCATCAAGAATGATTTTCTAGTCAGATATTCTACCAAATATATAATGATAGTCAATTAATGAAATCATATTTGTGTCAGGCTGACAGACAGGCTTTGAATATCTCATGTTCTCACAGAACAGAGGCTCATATTTCCAATAATTCTTTGCATAAGAAGTTATTTTATTTGACTACATTCAATACTTGATGGACCTTAGAATATTTTGGTAGTGATTATACTATGCTTATAAATTTGAAATACTTCAAGTCATACACTGCTATCCAGCATTGCAAAGTCTTTTTAAAAAATCTGCATGCTTCTATGTCACAAACTTCCTAGGGCTTGGGGCTGGATGGGAGGCTTCTAGGCATTACATATTGAAATAATTCTCTGGTCTTATATCTTTAGTTAGGAACCTTTTTTTTTTTTCAGTTAAGTTAGTGGTCAAGTTACACTAAGCATCTGGTCTTTTGATTTTAAAGAAACGTACTTAAAATACACTTTTTTTTTTTTTTTAATTCAATCGTTTGATTTGGTCCAAAAGAAACAAGAATATTTTCTCTAAGAGATATGTTAGACTATAAGCAATTATAGTTGTTAGTTTTTCTTTAAATCTGTGTATAGATGTATCTCTATCCAGAGCTGTATTTAAACAAAGAGTGTGGACCAGATCAAGAAGTTGAAATTATTCTCCTAGTGAAGTAGCTATAACAAGTCTACATATAAGTACTAAACAAAGTACAAAGTACACATGCACTAAAACAGCTTGGTCAGTTCCATTGCTTTAACTTACTCAAAGTCAATAGAACTGTACCAATACAAATAGGTAAAACTTGGGATTTTGTATAAGGCACCTTGAAGAATACTTTAAAATATGTAAATTATGTATCAGTGCATGAGATGATGATAGTGAATGCATATTGTAAAAGAAATATTTGGTTTTGGTAGAACATTTCTTTTGCTGATCTCAAAGACCTTATAAGTGAAATAGCTCAAAGTGAAGCTAAGTAATTAACCATGGTAATAAAAATAAGTGCTAGAGAATTTTTTTCACCACAAGCATATATAGACAAGCAACAGAAGAAAGTATTAGGAGGAATAAAGAGAATCTTATCAATATACTCATGAGTTGTCTTCTTCACAGATTGTGAGGGAGAGTTGCCTACAAAGATTATAGAGAAAGAAAATCACGGGTCTCAAAATGCACAGGAAGAAAATTGCATCTCATCAGATAATGAAATTGTTTTTAAGTGGTAAAAATTATAAATAATCCATTAGTAATTCTGTTCTCAGGATTAATAATGAAGATGGTGATTGCGAATGCAGCATAGAAGAAATATTTCCATTCTAGATGGAAGAAAATGATATAAACAACAGGTGTAAGGCCAATGATGGTGCAGTGCCGTCCTTGTCTGGGCATGCCTTTTCCATCCCAAATGTCTCTGGACCTGTAGGCTTTCTGGCTCTTTCAACCGTAACCCTAACTGTAACCTCTATCACTGCAATATAGAGAATATGGTTTACATTGCCATTGGTGTTCCAGATATAAAGGTGTGCAAGGACTTATGATGGTGCAGTGCCGTACCCGTCTTGGTATGCCTTTTGCAGCCGCAGTGTCTCTGAAAGTGTAGGCCTTCTGGCTCTTTGAACCCTAACCCTAACCCTAAAAATTTCGAAACCCTAATACTGAGGCTGAGGCCTCCACCACCATGGAGGTCCTCATAAGAAAGATGTGTAAGGCCAATGATGGTGCAGTGCCGTACACGTCTTCGCATGCCTTTTCCATCCCAAATGTTTGTGGACCTGTAGGCTTTGTGGTTCTTTGAACCATAACCCTAGCCCTAACTTTGACCTCTATCACTCCATTATAGAGACTGTGGTTTACATTAGAGTCGATGTTCCAGATAGAACGGTGTGGAAGGAGTTATGTTGGTTCTCTGCCGTGCTCGTCTTGGTATGCCTTTTGCAGCCGCAGTGTCTCTGGAAGTGTAGCCTTGTGGCTCTTTGAACCCTAAACCTAAGCCTAACCCTAATTTTTTTGAAACCACGATACCGAGACCCAAGTCTCCACCACCATGGAGGTCCTCATGAGAAAGATGTGGAAGGCCAATGATGGTGTAGTGTCGTACTCGTCTTCGCATGAATTTCCATTTCAAATATCTCTGGACCTGTAGGCTTTTTTGTTCTTTCAACCCTAAACATAATGGTAACCTCTATCACTCCATTATAGAGACTGTTGCTTACATTGCAGTCGGGGTTCCAGATATAAAGGTGTGCAAGGACTTATGATGGTGCAGTGACGTTCTCGTCTAGGTATGCCTTTTGCAGCAGCAGCGTCTCTGGAAGTGTAGGCCTTGTGGCTCTTTGAACCCTAACCCTAACCCTAATATTTATTAAACCATATTAGTGAGGCTGAAGTCTCCACCACCATGGAGGTCCTCGTGAGAAAGATGTGTTAGGCCAAAGATGGTGCAGTGCCGTACACGTCTTGGATGCATTTTCCATCCCAAATGTTTGTGGACCTGTAGGCTTTGTTTTTCTTTGAACCCTAACCCTAACCCTAGCCCTAACTTTAACCTTTATCACTCCATTATAGAGACTGTGGTTTATATTAGAGTCGATGTTCCAGATAGAACGGCGTGGAAGGAGTTATGTTGGTGCAGTGTCGTACTCGTCTTGGTATGCCTTTTGCAGCCACAGTGTCTCTGAATATGTAGGCCTTGTGGCTCTTTGAACCCTAACCCTAACTGTAACCTCTATCACTGCACTATAGAGACTGCGGTTTACATTGCAGTCTGTGTTCCAGATAGAAAGGTGTGCAAGGAGTTATGTTGGTGCAGTGACGTACTCGTCTGGGCATGCCTTTTTCATACCAAATGTCTCTGGACCTCTTGGCTTTGTGGCTCTTTCAACCCTAACCCTAACGGTAACCTCTATCACTACACTATAGAGACTGTCGTTTACATTGCAGTCAGTGTTACAGATAGAAAGGTGTGCAAGGATTTATGATGGTTCACTGCCGTACTCGTCTTGGTATGCCTTTTGCAGCCGCAGCGTCTCTGGAAGTGTAGGCCTTGTGGCTCTTTGAACCCTAACCCTAAACCTAATATTTTTGAAACCATGAAACGGAGGCTCAAGTCTCCATTACAATGGAGGTCCTGATGAGAAAGATGTGTGAGGCCAATGATGGTGCAGTGCCATCCTTGTCTGGGCATGCCTTTTCCATCCCAAATGTATCTGGTACTCTTGGCTTTGTGGCTCTTTCAACCCTAACCCTAACGGTAACCTCTATCACTACACTATAGAGTCTGTGGTTTACATTGCAGTGGGTGTTCCAGATATAAAGGTGTGCAAGGACTTATTATGGTGCAGTGCCGTACTCGTCTTGGTATGCCTTTTCCAGCCGCAGGGTCTCTGAAAGTGTAGGCCTTGTGGGTCTTTGAACCCTAAACCTAATAGTTTTGAAACCATAATACAGAGGCTGACGTCTCCACCACCATGGAGGTCCTCATGAGAAAGATGTGGAATGCCAATGATGGTGCAGTGCCGTTCTCGTCTTGGCATGCCTTTTCCAACCCAAATGTTTGTGGACCTGTAGGCTTTGTGGTTCTTTAAACCCTAACCCTAACCCTAGACCTAACTTTAACCTTTATCACTCCATTATAGAGACTGTGGTTTATATTACAGTTGTTGTTCCAGATAGAACGGTGTGGAAGGAGTTATATTTGTTCAGTGCCGTACTTGTCTTTGTATGCCTTTTGCAGCCACAGTGTCTCTGGAAGTGTAGGCCTTGTGGCTCTTTGGACCCTAGGCCTAATCCTAACCCTAGGCCTAACTTTAACATCTATTACTCCATTATAGAGACTGTGGTTTACATTGAAGTCTCTTTTCCACATAGAAAGGTGTGCAAAGACTTACGTTGGTTCAGTGCCGTTCTCGTCTTGGTATGCTTTTTGCAGCCACAGTGTCTCTGGAAGTGTAGGCCCTATGGGTCTTTAAACCATAGAACCATAGAACCATAGAATAGTTAAGGTTGGAAAGGACCTTACGATCATCTAGTTCCAACTTCCTTGCCATGGGCAAGGACACCTCACACTAAACCGTATCACCCAAGGCTCTGTCCAGCCTGGCCTTGAACACCACCAGGGATGGAGCATTCACAGCTTTCCTGGGCAACCCATTCCAATGCTTCACCACCCTCACAGTAAAGAACTTCCTCTTTAAATATAATCTAATATAATCTATTAGCCACGCAAGCCAACAGCACCAGGCAGAAAGCAGCTACCTGTTAAAAGCCACATGTTTTCACATTCTGGAGGTTACCTGCAATGCCCTCCCCACCTCTCCTTCTCTCCTCTTTTTGCAATTAAGCCAGTATATTATATTAACAGAGTAACTATCCCCTAGCCCTAACCCTAATATTTTTGAAACCGTAATACTGAAGCTGAGGACTCCACCACCATGGAGGTCCTCATGAGAATGATGTGGAAAGCCAAAGATGGTGCAGTGCTGTACTTGTCTTCACATGCCTTTTCCATTCCAAATGTCTCTGGACCTCTTGGCTTTGTGGCTCTTTCAACCCTAACCCTAACTGTAACCTCTTTAACTGCACTATAGAGAATGTGGTTTATATGACACTCGGCGTTCCAGAGAGAACGGTGAGAAAGAAGTTATGCTGGTGCAGTGCCGTGCTCGTCTTGGTATGCCTTTTCCAGCCGCAGGGTCTCTGAAAGTGTAGGCCTTGTGGGTCTTTGAACCCTAAACCTAATAGTTTTGAAACCATAATACAGAGGCTGACGTCTCCACCACCATGGAGGTCCTCATGAGAAAGATGTGGAAGGCCAGTGATGGTGCAGTGCCGTACTCGGAATGCCTTTTCCATCCCAAATGTCTCTGGAGCTGTAGCCGTTGTGGGTCTGTCAATCCTAACCCTAAACTGTAACCTCTATGACTGCACTATAGATACTGTGGTTTACATTGCAGTCGGTGTTCCAGATAGAAAGGTGTGCAAGGACTTATGTTGGTGCAGTGCCATACTCGTCCTGGTATGCCTTTTCCATCCCAAATGTCTCTGGACCTGTAAGCTTTGTGGTTCTTTGAACCCTAACCATAACTCTAACCCTAGCCGTAACTTAAACCTGTATCACTCCGTTACAGAGACTCTGGTTTACATTAGCGTCGGTGTTCCAGATACAACAGTTTGGAAGGAGTTATGTTGGTGCAGTGCCGTGCTTGACTTGGTATGCCTTTTGCAGCCGCAGTGTCTCTGGAACTCTAGGCCTTGTGGCTCTTTCAACCCTAAGCCTAAGCCTAACATTTTTGAAACCATAGTACTGAGGCTGAGGTCTCCACCACCATGGAGGTCCTCATGAGAAAGAAGTGGAAGGCC
The DNA here is from genome assembly GCA_009823435.2 of Nymphicus hollandicus. Lineage (NCBI taxonomy): Eukaryota > Metazoa > Chordata > Aves > Psittaciformes > Cacatuidae > Nymphicus > Nymphicus hollandicus. The sequence continues at coordinate 32,166 of WTXV02001708.1, forward strand.
AATGATGGTGCAGTGCTGTACTCGTCTTGGCATGCCTTTTCCACCCCAGATGTCTCTGGACCTGTAGGCTTTGTGGTTCTTTGAACCCTAACCCTAGCCCTAACTTTAAGCTCTATCACTCCATTATAGAGACTGTGGTTTATATTACAGTCAGTGTTCCAGATAGAACGGTGTGGATGGAGTTATGATGGTTCAGTGCCTTACTCATCTTGGTATGCTTTTTGCAGCCACAGTTTCTCTGGAAGTGTAGGCCTTGTGGTTCTTTGAACCCTAAACCTAACCCTACCTCTTTTGAAACCATGATACGGAGGCTCAAGTCTCCATCACCATGGAGGTCCTTATGAGAAAGATGTGTAAGGCCAGTGATGGTGCAGTGCCGTACTCGTCTTCACATGCCTTTTCCATCCCAAATGTGTCTGGACCTGTAGGCTTTGTGGTTCTTTGAACCCTAAGCCTAACCTTAGCCCTAACTTTAACCTCTATCACTCCATTATGGAGACTGTGGTTTACATTAGTGTCGGTGTTCTAGAGAGAACAGTGTGGAAGGAGTTATGTTTGTTCAGTGCCGTACTCGTCTTGGTATGCCTTTTGCAGCTGCAGTGTCTCTGCAAGTGTAGGCCTTGTGGCTCTTTGATCCCTAACCCTTACCCTAATATTTATTAAACCATAACACTTAGGCTGAGGACTCCACCACCATGGAGGTCCTCATGAGAAAGACGTGTAAGGCCGAAGATGGTGCAGTGCCGTACTCGTCTTCGCATGCCTTTTCCATTCCAAATGTCTCTGAACCTCTAGGCTTTTGTGGCTCTTTCAACCCTAACCCTAACTGTACATGGTAATAAAGAAGCAATAGAGACTTCACTTAAGAAATGAAGTTTTAGAACATAATGTGGTATTATTAGTACTGAAAATTGAAATTATACAAAGCAGATTAAATAACCCATGAAAGATATGAAACTCATGATTATTGCAAACCTATATTTTCTTATCTCAGTTTGAATATCTCAATGTATTCTGAAAGTCATCTATATGCTTTCAAATAAACCATGAGCTTATAGTCTGTATCTTACAGTGTATCAACATAATTGTCCCTTATACTGTAAATTTTGAAATATTTACCCCTATTTATCTTAGTAGACATCTACAAAGTTATTTCAAATGAAAGATGCATGAAATGTAATTTTTACTTCAGTAGTGATAGATATTGTCTTAAAGAGTTGGTATTTCCTACTCTATTCAAAACTGCAATCATACCTAATAAACTTATTTTGATATATTTATTCTCAATGGTAGCTGCTCCTCACATGTAGGATTTAGACCTTTTGCTCTAGGCATTTGATGGGCAATTTTGATTGATTAAAAATACTAAAAGTTTGGGTGTTTTTTTAAGCTGCAGGGCATTTAGTAGTTTTAATAATATTTAAATTTCCACAGTTAAAATAACCAAGTCCATAACCCAGAAACAACCACTAAAGCATCTTCCAAGTTAAATTTCAAGCAGCTGCTCTGTTTAAGGTAAAAGAGGTTAAAAAGATCATTTCTTTTGAAAACTTGGTATATCAAAATGCTATTATTGTCAAGTACATTCCAATCAACAGCATGCAAAAAGGTATTTTAATACAACAGATGCAATTCATAATTCAACTAGCAAAAATTTGAAATGACAAGCTGCCACTGGAGTTAAAGAAAAAGAAGAATTATTGACTCCATGGTGTTTTGTTGGTTTGTTTGTTAATTCTGAGAACAAAACCAGGGCTCATTTTATGCTCACTGTTCAAAAATTGCATGATTTTTTCAGAGGTAGCACTGCAGAGCAAAAACATTCTGAAAAGAAAGCATTACATGAATGGTGCTTTCATCCCCTTGCAGAAGACACAAAGGAAGAGCATGCTGTGCTGGGAATAGGAGGAGGAAAATGTGGCATAGGCTTAGTAAATTGGAAAGTGCATTAGGAGCCGAAGTACAGCGTGCCAGAAGAATCCAGATTGATATATTAGATAATTTCAGTCAACACCTCTTCACATTTTTTTAAAGACCTGAGTAAGAGAAGAAGGCTGTAGAAAGGAAAACTTTTCTGTGGTTTTAGAGGGCTGGGTTAGGAATAGGCTAGACAGACTTAACACCCATAAATCCATGGACCCTAATGGGATACACCCATGGTTGCCAAGGGAGCTGGAAGATGTTGCTCTGCTGCTCTCCATCATCTTTGATAAATCATGGAGAATGGGAGAGGTGCCCAATGACTGGAGAAAGACCAATGTTATTCCCATCTTCAAAAGGGGCAGGAAGAAGGAACAAGGAAATTACTGGCCAGTCAGCCTTATCTCCACCCCTGGAAAGGTGATAAAATAGGTCATTCTGCAGGTCCTCACCAAGCATGTAGGAGAGAGGGTCATCAGGAGTAGTCAGCATGGAATCAATCACCAAGGGTAAATCTTGCTTGACCAGTATAATAGCCTTCTGTGATGACATGGCAGGGTGCATCAAGAAGGGGAGCACAGTAGATGTTATCTACCTTGATTTCAGCAAGGCTTTTGACTCTGTCTCCCTAAGAACCTTATGAAAGTTTAAGAAACGTGGGTTAGATGAGTGGACAGTGAGATCAAAAACTGGCTGAAAGGCAGAGCTCAGAGGGTCATGATCAGCACAGTAGAATCCAGTTGGAGACCTGTAGTCAGTGGAGTTCTCCAGGGACCAATACTGGCTCCAGTCTTTCTCAACTTGTTTATCAACTACCCAGATGAAAGGCTAGAGTGTACCCTCAGCAAATTTGCTGATGATACAAAGCTTGGGGGGAAGTGGCTGATACACCTGAAGTCTGTGCTGCCATTCAGCTGGACCTTGATAGGCAGGAGAATTGTGTGAAGAGAAACCTAACCAGGTTCAACAAGGGCAAATGTAGGGTCCTGCACCTGGGGAGGAAGAACCCCAAATACCAGTACAGATTAGGAGCTGACCTAGAGAGTAGTTCAGCTGAGAAGGACCTACAAGTATTGGTAGATGATAAGTTGATTATGAGCTAGCAGTGTGCCCTTACAGCCAGAAGGGCCAATAGTATCTTGGGGTGTACTGGGAGGGGTGGCCGGGAGGTCAAGAGAGGTGATACTCCCCATCTACTTGACTCTGGTGAGGCCACATCCAGAGTACTATGTCTAGTTTCGGGCTCCTTAGTACAAGACAGGTACTGGAAAGGGTCCAGCAGAGGTCCACAAGGATCATTGGGGGTTGAAGCATCTCTCTTTTGATAAGAGATTGCAGGAGCTGGGCCTGTTTGGCCTAGAGAAAACTGAGAGGGGATCTCATAAAGAAATCTCATCTTTGAGATATGAATATAAATAGCTCAAAGGCAGGTGCCAGAAGGATGGTGCCAAACACCTTTCAGTGGTGGCCAGCAAACAGGACGAGGAACAATAGCCATAAACTAAAACACAAAAAGTTTCACCTCAACATGAGGAAGAACTTCTTTACATTGAGCATGGCAGAGCAGTGGAATAGGCTGGCCAGGGAGATTGTGCATTTGCCCTCTCTGGAGACATTTAAAACTCACCTGGACATGTTTACCTGCTCCAGGTGGCCCTGCCTTGGTGGGAAGGGCAGTATGTGTGTGTGCCTTATTGTTTTTTGTTATCATCCCTGTAGAAGATGAGACCATTTGTACTGCTGTAGCTGTTAATGGAAGCTAGAAGCTATCTGTTCATATACAACCAAAATATGTTTACTGATCCAGACACAATTCTCCAGTGTCATTCTGGAAAGCTGAAGTTCATCCCATGAAGTGTATTTTCTTGCAAGGTATACATCAGATAATTAGGCCCTTATTCATCAGGCAGGACTACTTCATATCAATGGAATAACTTAGGTCAGGGAGCTACTACTTCATTCTGTCTTCCTGTCCAAGCACTCTCAGCTTCATGCTGTTTTTTCTGCGAGCTCTTGGGTCTTGTCCTTTTTACTGGTAGTTACGCAGTGGTCCAGTTACACAGTAAGAATTAAACTCCTCCCCCAGAAGTACTGTGGCTTCAGTATTAGGTTTCATTGCAGTTAAAGTCTCTCTGGTCAGCTCATGTCATTTTGTGGGAGGTAAATAAGGATGGAAGGGAGATCATAACATATGAAGTAAGAGGTTTATTTTAGGTTCTTAGGGGTTGGGGTGTGTTCATTTATGTTTGTGGTTTTGTGGGTTTTTTGTGGTTTGGTTGTTTTTGGGGTTTTTATGTGTGTGTGGTTTATTTTGGTTTTTTTTTTTTAAGTTTATTCCTGCAGTAGAAAACAGATGAATTTTACTGTGTGTATATCTGTTTTTGTGAAGGGATAGAAGAATCCCCGATTTCATAATCTCAAGAAACACATTTTACTAATCAAATAGGATTATGTGTATTAAATATGCATATTGTAGTAGGAAACATGGACTGATGCATGACAGCTGCAATAATTCACTACATGTCTCATTCAGACTAAAACAATCAGATAGCTGAAGTTTATTCAGCCCCAACACATTCACTGCAGACAACTGCTGGGGTTTCTTCACTTCCATAAAAAGCAAACACTATTTTGTAAATAAGTGACAGAAAGCAAAAGTAGCTGATGTTCCATATCTAGAAACACCTTCAGCAATGCATTCTTCATTGAACTATGTACTGAATTTATTTAAAGAACCTTTGGTGCAGTTCATTTAAATTGACTTTGTTTCTTATACAATAAAGTGCTTGTAATGCTGTAAGATACTTTATATGCTGTATTCTACACTGTAAAGTAATTGATGGAAATATATCTCTAGGTGAATAAACCGGAGTGTGATAGTCCAAATAACCACAACAAAACTGTCTTAAAACAACAACAGGATGTTAAAGCAGAATCAATTAAAATTCAATATGACACTGAGTGTCAGGTTCAGCCTGAAAAAAAACCACCCTCTAAAATCTTATTATTTTTAATAGTGGAATAGATATAAGAATTAAGATAGCTTTATCCATAGAAGCACAAAGTGCCATTGTGTCAATGTCTATGGAGTGATTTCTGCTTCTGTATTGTGGTGCCATTCAAAGGACATTCACTTACTTAACTTCTGAAGTGTTGTGGTAGATATTAGGTTTTGTTTCCTGTCTTTATTTGTTAGTTAGAAATGTGATCACCAATGCCTGGCCCCGAATTCCACATAATTTTTTTGTTGCCCATCTCCACCAGTAATGAAGAACCAAGCAAGGCCCTTGCGTGACCTGCAAGGACACTTCTTTTAGCCATGAAGGCTCTTTCCATGTGTCAGGACAGAGCAGAGAAATTGGAACACAGTTGCATATGCTGTGGCTATGTAGAAATAAAACAGTTGCTATTACTTAAAATATAGTGAGAGAGATAGATAGAGGAATAAAAAAGTTTGCCAGCCATGCCAGTTACAGTAGATGCCCTAGATTCCTATCTTTAGAAGGGCAAGCTGGTCATAACTTAGAAGGAATGGTTAGCTGAGGAGATTAGAAAGAGCCCTAGAAGGTACAAATTTTAATTCCTTTTCTCCATTATTTCTTTAACTTTTCTTATTTCCAGACTCTAGGAGAAACTCTTGTGTTAGCTTAATCCAGTCTCTCACAAATTGCAACATCTAGTTTCCCTCTTTTCCACTAAACACTTTTTTACATGAAACCTGGACATTTTAATTAATGTGGTATCACTTTGTGGTCAAGAGGCTATAATCTCGGAAGCAGGTGAAACAAGTAATGACATCTTTAATTCCATTTAGTCACCTTGCATTTGAAGCAGATCAACATCCTTTCTAATATGTGCATGAGTTTTTGAAGGATTTATGTGTAATTTACATGCACAATATGGAGATGTGATAATTTAAATGGCATTTAGAATGGCAAAGAATTTACAGTCTAGCGAGGATAGGATTTTGTCATTGCTGTTAAGTATTAATCCCATATTTCTACTCTGATGAGAGAAAAGAAGTGGCAATAAAAGTTAAGTCCTGCTTTAGCTGAGGGTCAACTTTGTATTAGAAAATGCTGCCCTTCCTTACACTGTATTTTAAATCTTTTAGAGAGAAAATTACTAGTTTAAAGAAAGTGTTCTTCACATACTCATTCAGAATAGTGTTTACAAAGTCTGAGATCATCTCTGAAGAAGAGAAGTTTGGAGGCTTCGATTTTATTTTTTTTTAAGCTGTTCTTATATTTTGGAAAAGTTTGAATGTAAGTATTGAGGAGAATCAGCAAGAGGATTAATGGGTGGAAGAGAGATGCCATTTTCTATCTTGAGGTACATGGAGTTAGTATATTACCAAAGAGATATTACATTTCATAAGCATCAGATAAAAATGTCTTTCAGATTCATATGAAACTGGAGAGTCTGAAAACCTATTGCAGTGAAAAACACTGCATAGAAAGGGATGATCATTAAAAGTGAATATAGGGTCAAAGACTGTTTTAAAATAAAATGTTAATGGATTGGAGGAAACTTAGTAGATCTCCATCAAAGATAAATCACCACTAGGGGAGGAAAATGTGATGAAAATAAATATGACTAATAGTAAGGTAACAGTTAGACTGTGATTAATGTTGGTTCTCTGTCAAACATCAGCTATAAAGAAAAAAATAATGAAAAAGCAATGTATGTGTTTCTGTGTCAGTCAGAATTGGAACTTATATTTTTGATAAATATTGAGGGGCATCCAAAGTGGCATTGAAGGGAGAAGAAAACAAAAAACAGACAAGGTATCTGGACTGAAATCTGAACCTGAATAAATTGGCCTACATTGTCAGATTTATATTTTCTTCACCTTGATCAGTATTATTCTACTGCATTTTATTATTTATTTGAACTCTTGGAAGTATTATGGAACCTTTCCTATTTCCATGCGCTATTTTATGAAATCAGAGTTATCTACTAGTCTCTCTATTATACTTCTATATATGTCAGAACCTAGACATTAAACAATGTTATTTCATAATGCTGCTTAGTTGCAAGACATTTTTGTAACATAAGTGAACTTGATGGTGTCCTGGATTCAGCAGTAGCATGTTCAGTCCCCAGATTACTGTTACTGCAATGGGTGTTACTTATTAAGATGAGAGGCGCCACAAATCTTTAAATATTTTCAGGGCTGTACACCCTGTTTTTCATTCTTCTCTCTGTAATACTATCTCTATCTGCCCTTTTAATCCCCCCTTTACATTGCCCCAACTTGTATACCTCAAAACAGTATATATACTCCTCTGCAAAGTCTTTAAAACTTACACATAAACTTAAACCTTCTTACACAGACAGATTTGTCCTAGATGTCCAATATGTAGCTACAAACTCTCACTAAAAGAATAAGCTACCGAAAAAAAAAAAAAACAAGAAAAACCTCCAAAAAACCCAAGAACCCCAAAACACTTTTCCAAACCCTCCAGAATTTTAGATTCCCAGAGACAACTTCTTTGAAAGTAATGATTGTCTCCTGCTACAGATTACAAATGAAATGATAAATATATCCATTCAACATGGCAGTATGTGGGCACAGAGCACAAAAATATCTATTACTAACAAGTCAGGTACCTGCCTTCCCATGTGACACTAAAAATTTAACCATAAAGCAGGAGGATTGTTAGAATAAAGGTTTTTTCCTTCACATCTTTCTTTAGTTTATAAAATTGTATAGTGCTCCCTAGTGTTTGGCCTTAAGCTTTCCTGCAGACTGAAAGGTGAATATTAGCATATTTTGTGCAAGACATGCTTTTGTAGACCACAGAACAGAAGCTCCAGAACAGTAAAATAAAACTCAATTTTATCCAAATTAATCCAATTAATCCAAAGATAAGAAAGCTGTGCCAAACTAAAGGTTCACTGCTGTCAGAAAAAAAGCAGATTCCACAATTTTTTTTTTTCCATGAAGTTGTGGCCTCACAGTGCTTCAATTGTCTAAGCCTAGCACTTCCTTTAGTGAACTGGATTGGCTTAAAGTGATAGAAAAGTGCTTCTGAAAGACACAGATAGTTCATGCTTTTTGCAGGTTTATTGAGCAGAACTGGCTGATCAAGAGGTCAGTCAAGTGCTGAAGCTGGCAAAGAAAAGAGTTAGGGAACTCTTATCTTGTACTACAGGTTGGAATACTTATACCATCCATTTGTGGCAGCACTGAGTTTGGCTCAGCCATCTCAAACATCTCGCAGGATTAAATCCAAAAACTTGCGCTCTCCCTTTAGCCAGATGACCTGTTATTGATATGTTCCTGACACTTAACCTCTCAGGATTTCTGCTTTTCTGCTAATGGGAATATGGTCTTTGGTTGCATCCATTAGAGGAAACCACCAGCTAGTGCATCGTATTTCATAAGTATTCTTCATTTCTGAATGCCTTCAGGGGCTATAAATTGACTTGCCAACTGTCATCACCCCTCCTCATTGGAAAATTGTTTTCCTTTACAAGAATCCTTAAAGTTGTTTAACACAAACAGAATAGTCTTACTACACTGGAGGTGTAAAAACATTCATTTAAAGAAGTGGCAATCTCATACTTGGCTGCCTAATCAATTTCCTCCTTTTGCCTTCCAAGTGATGAGTCATTCTGAGAATACACTTCAGTTTAGCATGAAGTGACTCCATCTACTGAACCTTGTGTAAATCTATATATTAACATACTTGGTAGTAATATCTAAGTGGGATTATTCTGTTCATTATTGAAACAATAATTTATGCTAAATGAGCATTGGAGTAACAGGAGATTAAACAACTCATATTTAAATAAACTAAAAAAAAAAACCAAAGTAGACACATCTGAAGGAATTCAGTTGCGGCTAACTTCCAAATGAAAGTTGTTGCCTCTGTATTGCAGCTTCTTTCTACAATGAGAAGATGATTAGAGAGTACTTGGTGGAACACCATGCATTCTGCCCTTTATTGTATGCTTTAATAACCCTAGCTAGTGTTCATCATGTGTATGCGGTCAGCATGGTAGAAACACACTGGTAAAGGCTCCAGCATTGGTTGCCCAATTTATCAGGCTTACAAGCAATTTTCACAACAATGAGCACCTCCAATTACTATTATTGGTAAAAAAAGAACTTCAAATGCTTGGCAAAGCAATACTCACTGACAATCACTGTTACATGTAGGCTAGTTCTTGCATGACAAGGCAGAATCAAAGTTATTAGCATTCTTAGACCATCCACAGAATATTTCATGGTGATACCTTCCTCCATTCTTACCAGAAGAATTGTATTGGTGAACATAGTGGTTCAGGGTAAAAGGAAGTGTAGAACACCATTGTCTCTTTGGGGCAGCACAAAATTGTCTAGTTATCTTTTCCCTTAAAGCTATTTGCAATATTTTATAGACGACAGTTCTTTTGTTAGGGGAAGAATACAAGTTCAGTGCAGTTTCTTGCTAGCAGAAAGTGGAAATTGTATGAATAAAACACCCCTACATAATCTGAGCTTGTCAAAACCAGTGTTTCAAACAGCCTGTAGAGCTATCTACTACAGATATACTAGGGATGTATATCAATTCTTTCAGAGGACTCCAAGTTCACAGAGAAGTTCCCTGTGTAAAAAATGTCCTCTTTGGCTTCTGCTTTGGAATGCACTTAAAGCAGACCACTTGAAAACAGTCCTTCAAAAGCACAGATTTGGAATATACTTAGCATAGAATTATTTAAGAAGGACAACTTATTCACATGTTTTCATGAATTTTAATTCACATAAGCTAAACAATTGTCCAAGCTCAGATTCCAACAGCCTCCTTCCTAAATTAGTTCTACTTTAATATTAGGGGAGTAAGGGGCATATCAGTATGAATTTAAGTGCAATGGTGATGCTGCATACTGCCATTGCTACTTTAGTGTCTTATCACCTACTTTAAAAAACAAGAAAACCCCAAAACAAAATGCTATGGAAATGGCACTAATTATGCTCCTACGAAATATTGCCTGAAATGACAGGTAGATGTAGTCATCTGCTACAACTGGGAGCAAACACTGCTCAATGTAATAATAGAAAAATAAGATACTTTCACTATTTATCTTTTTGTTCAAAATACAAGTCAGAGGTAAACAGGATTAACATTTATAGATCTCCTGAAAAAAATCATGTTCATAAAGCATTTGTGGGTCATTTATATCTATTGTTGATTTAACTTATTCACAGTATTCTTAATGCAGTGAATGAGATTAGTCCTCTGTCCGACTTCCCCTCCTGAGGTTCACTTTGGTGGCAAGCTAAACTTCACAGCAACAAACTAAGTACCATCATTTTTAACAGCACAGCTTTTCAGCACAGAAGGAGCACTCTGCCAGACCCCCACTGTTAAGACTTCCTGTCATTGTTTGAAAAGTTAAAGCTGGTAACAATACTTAATGACTTCGGGCCACAGATCTGTAGCCCCAGCCTTGGCATCCTAGTTGTCAAAAGATATTGTGGGTAACTAAAACCATGCCACATTGTAATTAGAGGTTGCCCTTAGGCTCCTGCACTTGACACACTTATGATCTTCATTAGTGAAAAGTAGCTTCTGGTGTTGAAAATTACATTCATTATTTCATTAAAAATAATGCATCATCTTCTATCTCCACTCATATAAATACCTTTAAAAAGGAGTATTTAAATTATCATCTTCCTTAAGGGTTAACTCTGTGCCTGTAGAATATCTCCTGGCCGTCCCTGAAACACTACTCTTACTGAAGGAGCTTGTTATATATGATTAGTCCCAAAGCACTGCATCAGGTGTAGAGACTTCATTGAAGTCAGGAGAGATAGATAGCCTTTTCTGGGGCTTGGCTCTGAGTCTTTGTCCTCACTAGATTAAAAATAAACTAAACCCTACATTTTGGTACAAGGGCAAAACATGCAGCAGTAGTCATTGTTAGACTTTCTGATCCCATCAAGGAGCAAAAAAGACTGAATTTCTTCCCAAATGCAACCTCTGTTCAAGGTGTGTTGGGGGGTGCCCAAAGAGATGAGAAGGAAGAGGAAAGAGCAGCAAGAGGCTGAACTCTCAAAGCATATGTAGCAATATTAGATTTAAGTTATACCATGTCTGACAATAGCCAGAAGTTGATCTGTAGGAAACATCAGAAGATTCACCAGGACGATGTCCTGACTATATTACATGCCAATCCCAGGGAGAGTATTCACTGATTTAGGGACTTTACGAGCATGGGTTAATGGTCACGAGAAACCCATTTTGCATTGATCAGTCTATTCTCAATTTGTGCCCATTTATAGGTTTTGGCAACAAATAAAAACCCCCAAACACACACACCCCACACAAAACAGGCTCATATACTTCACTCCTGGAAAAGGTTTCCACTACATCCTGAAACAGGCTGTGCATTTTGAGTCATGGAAGAAAAAATCTGATGATATAATTTTTGAAGTTAGTATTACTGCACATTGTACATCAACATAACTGATGCTAACCCATATGAAGTATAGATCATATACAAGAAATCCACAGCACTGAAAATAAGGAATCTGAAATACCTTATAGTGGTTTACAGATTCTCAATAAGGATCATCTTCTCCAAAGTGATCTTATCTTGAATTTCCTTACTTTTAGTCATTGTGGAAAAGAAAGAGTATTGACAATCAGGCAAATTGTTAACTCTTATCACATGTTGGGATTTTTATTCCCCTCAAACTCAACTCTTCACAGAAAAGATAGTAGTTTCAGTGCACTTTCCCAGAGAAGCATTTGGGGCCAGGAGAACTTACAGGTGAGAACCAGGATTGCTAGGCTGCCCTGCAGAGGTGGCAGTTTTCTCTAGGACTAGCATTAAACTCCAGGAATTAAGCAAGGGATTAATATTCAAAGCAATTACTAGTTAAATCCAGTTAAAATTTGGCTTAAATTGTAGAAGTGATTTTTCTAGCCACTCTTCATTTGTAGGAAACTTTTAATGAAACTTTTAATGAGTTTTGATTCAGTCACATTTTTGTTATGGGCTGAAAAACAGACAAAAAAATCCCTGCAAGTACACTTGTTTTTTAGAAAAAGTTCAGGAATTATTGTTTGCCTGACTCTCCAGACACTGAAAAGTGATTGCTAATGTCTCACTTCTGCACTACATATGTATATACTTGCATCCATAGTTGATGCAAGTCAAAGTGTTAAAATTGGCTTTCATAGTTTTGGTCATTCAAATATGAAACAGATCCATTATATAGATTGTGACCATTACAAAAACTTGCTATGAACTGGTTCAGGATCAAACAACAGTTCAGGTATAGCATAAAGTTAGAAAAAACATGTCTCCAAATATTTAAGATTAGCCTGTGCTGATCTCTTATAATTGCTTAAACAGCTCTTAGCATACAAACTATGGTGCACTATAATGCATCACTTACGATGCATTCAGAACTCAGAAAATTCATCTTTTTCCCGTACAGTATAGTTCTGTAACCCAGCTGAGGCAGGAAGATGTGCTATTGCACTGCCATTAGTCACATGCTTGGAGGGGGTAAATTTTCCAGATGGCCCTTACATGGAGTATGACACCCAGAATGGTTAGTCACCTAGAATACACACGATAATAACAAAAAAGTCAGCTTGGAAAAGATAACACAGTCCTATGCTGCAGTCACACAGAATAGGTTACAGCTTTTGGTAGTAATAGACTAGAGAAAGTGATATGTATTACTCCCTGCATCACAGTGCAGGCTGACATGCTGTCACAATAATCACATGCCTACTGGCACAGACCAGAATGTATTTTTTTGTGGGGCTTATCAATACCTAGAAAGATGAAAGGAAAAGCATAATACAGTCCTGACACAAAAAGAAAGCACTTTTCAACACCACTGCTGGGTTAATGAAGGGTAACCTTCAAAGATACCTTATCTTCTCAGCATCTTTAAGTATCCACCCTTCTTTCTGGAAGCCCTGCCTTGTGTTTTGATACTTAGTACTTTGCTCTTGTGTCCAACCGCTCCTTTTCTCAATTTTCCTCTCTCAAGCTAGAAACTTGGCAGATGTCCTTACAAATTAAGAAGGAAGTGCGTATTTCTCCTTATTTGGGCTTTCTGCCAGCTGGGAAGAAATAACCTTCAAAAGGTGACTGTCAGCAAGATTATTGGCAAACAACATCCTTGTAATTCCACATAGCAACACATAGGAGACAAGGGCAAGTACAACTCTTTCTCCTCCCAGTATAGCAGCCTGCTTTTATTTTTATGCCACCACCATTATTTCCATTAGGGACATCCTTTGAGGAGTTCTTTGCCATCAGAGATTAAAACTGACAAAGCAGGATCAAGAATTGCTGCGGACTACTATTTGGAAATTATGAGCCCAACTCTGCCACTGGATGTTGATCTTATTGTATAATAAGACTGACATAGCTATACTTTGCTATATTCAGTTGGGAAAAGCCAATATTTTTCAAGTGCTATCTTCATTTCTGTAATCACATTATCAATATTATTTCTTGACCATGCACTGCAGTTTTTGGTCACTGAACAGTTTCAGGACTCCAAGAAAAGGATTTCTATCTAGTCACATAACTCCATTGCCTGTAGGACAGGTTACCAGTACCAATTTTCTTTTCTCCAAAAAGAATAAATCATTTTTAGTTAAATACAGTGACATTTGTGACAAAAACAGTGGCCTAGGACCCAGACATCATGCTAAATTGAGGGTGCAGATGACTGCAAGCACCAAACTGCCCCTGCAGGAGCTGAGCCCTTGTTTTTGCACCCACAGAAAACCACCATTTTTCAGGCTCACCACCTGTACTACTGAATAGTCAAGGTGTCTTAACGTGGAAAAAAATTAAATACTAAAACCATGGTTTTCCAACCTGAAATCAGAATTTTGATACATTCCTTACTTCATTCCAAAACCCATATTAAATTAACTTCTGTTCATGTTTACTGTCAAAACTCCATATTTTCATTTAAGTTATATTTCCTGATTTCCACTCTTGGAAATTAATTAAAAAAAAAAAAAAAAAAAAATCAGTCTGAGCAAATCTTTCTCTCCAGCCACTTATAACAGATTATAACTTCCACCCAGATACTTTGTATAGTAGTTACCTTCACACCTTCACACTACTTTAAGTGCAGATATTAGACAGAAAAATTGAACGATGCTTTTAGGAGCATAGCACTTGGATTTAAGGAATACAGTTTCAAATCCTGATTTATGCTACAGCCACTGGGTAACCTCAGAAAACCTGTTCAGGCCAGGTTATAAATTACATTTTTCAAAATGCATTAGCAGACAATAGGCTTCACCAGAACACAGAAGTCTTTCTTGACATTAATTGTCTAAAACTACTCACATAAATTAGGCACACATTTAAGCATTCTACTTAAAGTAAACCAGGAATTAACCTCATTCCTGTGCTGTTTATGAGAAAACTAGCAGGGGAAAATGTCAACCTTAAAAAGTCTTTGGTAGAACTATATTTAAGGCACAACTCAAGGTTACTTTCCAGGTTATGGCAATACCCCACTTGCCCTAAAACTGGCTCAAAATTGTTTGTGTTAGACCAAGCTGTTTGCTAGAATTACATTTTATCAGCTTAACTAAGTGCAAGGTTAAACTGTGACAATAGGTGCTATGTTAACGTGTGTGGCTAGTAATAATTTACTAATTAAGTTAAATGAAGTAAATGACCTATAGAGAAACTGGTTATTCTGTTTCTGCCAAGCCATACTGCAGCCAGCCTTTGTAATGCTGAAGTCATGAAAGCTTGTCACATTTTTGCCTTAAATAAGCATGGGACTTTCCATTTATTTATTTGTTTGGTTTTTTTTGTGAATGGCGAGAAGCACAAAGAAGTAACTGTGACCCACCTAATCTTCTATTCCAGTGATTAACAGCTAACAAGACCAGAAGAAGGAAAAGTTTTCTAAATTAAACCAAGGGGACAGATCTTTGCTTGGGTTTTCCTTTTGCTTGTTTGAAAGTTAAAAACTCTCCCTGTAAACCACAGTTACAAAGCTGGTTGTGCTGGAACACCAAGGTAACTGATTTTCAGTCCCTGTTTATCCCTCCTCACTCTGAGCATTGGTACTATGAGGGTCAAGTGTTGCTTAGGAGAACATAACTATCTTCAAAATACTACAGGATGAGGATATGAAGAGCTTTGCTTTTGCTAATGCATTAATGCATTTAAAGAAAGTTAGTCAACATTTTTATTTAGATGAAAATTATAAGCTTTTAAGAATTAATATCTTTTACTTTTTCACCATGCTTATTTCTTAGAGAAGAAACTGGTTAAGTTCACATTGAACTTTTGTAAAAGCTGATTCTCACAACCAGTTTAGCTTGAAAATCTTTCTATTAATTATCTTCATTCTTATTCTTTGAGCCTGAACAAAGCCACCAATACCACAGACATTCCTATTCTGATATTGCAGGACATCCCTGACAGAAGCTGACTATGACAAAAGCACATTTTTCCTCTTGCAAGCTTTCTGAAGCAGTGGTGAAATTCCCCCGAGTTATGATAAACAGTGTATCCCAGTTCTTCCCAAAAGAGCAGGGCAAGAGGATTTAAAGAAATAAATAGAAATAACAAAAAGAATCAAGCAGGACCACAAAAAATTTTGCCTTGATTACATTACTTAAAAAAAGTTTACCCCTTGATGATCAGGAGACAGGGGTGTAGTTCCCCTTAACAAACAGCACCAGCTTCTGGAGCTTTGATAAACTTGTCCTTAAAATTGATTTTACAGTTTTCCCTCAGTCCCATGTTGTAACTTATTTCACTCAGCTTATCCAGCCTGTTTTCTGGCTGATCCTAAAATCTAGACAAGTCCCGAGATAGAGGTTGACAATAGAAAGGTGAACAAAGTGCTGCAGCAGGCATTTACAACATTTCTGTGCTGGAGTTTGTTAGTAAAAAATAAGCATAAATACACAGTCAAGTTTAGCTTGCAGATAACTTACTTACTGAAATCAAGCTTTCTTTTCCTCCTTAGTTTAACAGAGGATAGGTATGTTTAAGGAAAAACTTCATTCTTAGGTTTAAGTATCAGAGTTCTAATGGGCCATGATGTACTATGATGCAAGAGTACTGCTGCAGCATGTTAGACAGGTGTTTTCCTTTCTCTCCTTCCCCTTCCCCCTTCCCC
>WTXV02001711.1:9728-55819 GCA_009823435.2 Nymphicus hollandicus
AGGAGGGGAAGAGACAACATGTGATGAACTGACCACAAACCCTATTCCCTGTGACCCTGGCACTACTGTGCAGGGAGGAGGTAGAGAAAAATCAGGAGTGAAGCTAAGCCTGGAAAGAAGGGAGGGGTGGGGAGGAAAGTGTTTTAAGAATCAGGTTTATTTCTCATTATTCTGTTCTGATTTGATTGGTAATAAATCAACTTTTCCACAAGTAGACTGTTTTACTCAGGACTAATTGCTGAATGATCTCTTCCTGTCCTTATCTTGACTCAAAAGCCTTCCATTCTTTTAATTTCCCGTCAGCTGAGGAGGAGAGTGATACTGCAGAGCTTTGGCATGTATCTGGTGAGCATTAGTACACCTCAATTGCTTTTAAAGGTATTTGGTAAGCAGCAGCATCTAGGCTAATGCCATCTCTTCTTCCTTTGCCTTTTTTCTTTGATATGCATAGCCATGATCTCACTTCACACTATTTACCAAGATTTCAAAAATTTAAAAGCAATAATAAAGCATTTCTTATGTTTAAGACAGGAAACATTTCAAGATTTCAGTCACTGCTTGGGATGAACAGTCTTGATGCCCAATACACAATATCGCAGTTTAGAGCTGGAGGTACACATGCAGACAATTATTTTTCTGTGCTTCTTTACATCTTATGATCAAGCAAGCACCCATTTATTCACATAAAATCTCTGCTGCACCTTTTGAACCTAGAAACCATGTTTATGGTGGCATTTGACTTGACTTACAAATGTCAGTCTTGCATGAGATTAAAGCAGTATTTTATATTTATAGATGTTTCTAATTTCTTCTGATCTACAGGAAGTTTCATGACACGTACCAGGAAAATGGACATTTTTGTCTCCTGTGAGGCATGTTTTAAGTTAGTGAAGGCTTCTCTATCAAGTCCTCTGTCAGGAACATTCAGAATATGAGCCAATGCCAGATCATCCTTAGAATTCACCAACAGGCTTAAATATGAGCACACACACTTCTTTGCCAGGATTGTCACCTGCATAAGAAAGCATAACACAAACTCGTCTCTAAGTTATATTCCTTTTATATATATATATATATATATATATATTTATATATACACGTATATTTGTTAACTAGGTATGTATGGGGATTCTGGAAGTATTGAAAAGCAAGCATGATTAACATGTTAAAATCATTTATACTGCACTTGAATATTCACAAAATAGTTGAGGGTTGAATGTCTAGCTATTAAAATTAGCTATCAATTTCTACTTAGAAACCTCTTCAGATACAATCCTTGTCTATCCCAAGGCAAAAGATTAGCACTATTAAACCACATAAAGATTTGTCATTAACTTGCAACAGCCTAAGATTTTAAACAACTCACCAGCTCTGCACCAGATTCAGTAATTTTTCCCTTGGCTCCCAAGGGATTTCAATCAGAGAAATTCCACTGATTGAGTTTGGACATAAACTGTGACCCAGCTCCACCCACATAACCAAAACATACAATTGTAATTGCTTATATTGCAGCACTATTCTGGACCCCGTAAGAACAACAGTCCCAGAACTGAAGAATTTTGTTTTGTCACAAGCAAAGACTAAATAAAGGCCATTAACAAAAGGAAAGATAATGATAAACTATATTTATTATGGAATTTCTTCTTATTCAATGGGATGTATACAACAATCAGGCACTAAAAACACCAAATATGTATATGTGATAGTCTGAAAAGAATATTTTTACTACACAAGTGAGAGCAGCAAAAAGGCCATTATGTAAGCGGTAGAAGTGCTACCTAAGGGAGAACCCTAGCTCAGAAAATGTTTTCTTGTTCAGCAGTATTTTGAGTTGTACCCAATTGTTGAATTGAAATTGCCATTTATGACGAGGAAAGCATGTTTGGAAATGACTAAAGCTTCTATAAATAAAGCAATGTAACACAACATTCATGGATTGCTGTTTTGGGGGTTGAAAGGGTAAAATCAAAGCATTTGGCATTCCCAGAAAGTCCTCAAGTCCTCTACAATGTTTGTCTACAGACAAACATTGTTTGCTTTCCTATAGCTATCACTGCAGTGGCTCCTCAGATTTATTCTGTATGTGACTAGGTTCTAATAAAGTGAAATTGAAGAAGTTTACTCCACCTACCACTTCAGTTTCTAGTATTGGACAAGTTACCTAACTCTTAGTCAAGACAATGTTTGAGTGATGGTGTACTTGTAGAAGAATTCATTCCCTTGTGTTTCAAGGTAGACTAAATCTACATCAAATGCCTGCCATAAAAATGTCTTCCAGACTACAGATTCCTGCTCTTAGCCTCATACACAGACCTACAATAACCTCAATTAATAGAGATTGAATATACAACATGTTAATGCCAGAAAGAAAACTATGTTATATTTCATCTTTTCAACATATACAGAACACAAGAGACAAAAATAATTTTCACCTTCACATTCTCATGGCCATGTCTGTTGACTGGTGTGGAAGGAGTAAAAAGAACAGAACCATTGTTTTCTTGTACATACACTATGCCAGAAATAAATTCCAACAGCTGTACCTTTAATAGAGAGATTAGAACAAACAAATATGAAGATAACTAAAAAGCAAAAGTAGTATTAAAACCTGGTAAAACTATGTTTCCACCAATTTGCTAGCATTTTGAGGTTAACACAGCCCTTAGAACCTACTTCTGCTTTTAGTATTAGAAAGTACAACTGTTTTAGTAGAGAAATAAGATTCATTTAGTAGAGATCTAAGATTCAAAATAACTCTTTAAGATATTTTCTAAGTTTTATCATACATTTGCCCTAAAAGCAGCTGCTAATATTTTGCATTTATTTTGTTTATATTTGCTTATATTTTTTTTCCTGTTTAAGAAGAGCTCATTAACCCATGCAAGTTCTCCATTTTACCCATGAAAATAGGAATATAAAAAACAAAACCAAACAACAACAACAACCAAAAAAAAAAACCAAACAAAAAACCCCAAAAAAAAACCAACCCACACAACACAAGCCCATGCCTTTACTGAAGTTCTGCTTATGTTCTCTTTTGTGCCTGATGATCACATCAGTGTTTGAGTGTAGGTTCTCTGAACCTTTAATGAACTAGACAAGCTGGATACAGGCATACTTGTCATAGAATCATACAATAATTTAGGTTAAAAGGGACCTACTGAAATCATCTTGCACAAACCATGCTTGAACCAGGATCAGTTTTATCAGGTTGCTCAGTGAAATACTGATCCCAGTTTTTCATATCTCCAAAGGTGAGATTCTACATCCTCCCTGGGCAACCTGTTGCAATATTTGACCACATGGAGAAATTTTTTCATTCTTACTAGGGCTAGAAGGTGAACAGTTTTAATCATGCTGTAGCTAGTAATTCATGGTATGTCTTTATATATTCATGGTATATTACCATATATTCTGTAGTACAGTATGTCCATAGGATACTTTAGTTTAATTAACATCCAGTTACTGATAGATATAGCTTCTCTCATATTAAAGTGACCATCTAATTAAACATACATCAAATTCAGATGATTAAATAAACAGTAATTTGTTAAGTCTTTAATACTGCAAGTGGACAGTAGAAGCAGACAATTAACTCCTCTCTATCATTAGACGCTAGAAGTACCTGAATCTAAATTCAACATTAATTTTTCAGTATCGATATCCTTTGTCTTTCGGCCTTTCCATAGTCTAGAGAGCACAAAACCAAATAAAATCATGTGGAATGGTTGTGTTTCAAGCTTAATTGCTATTTACATATCTTTTTAAGCAAAAAACAGATTAATCATATTAATTTTTCATACTTTTACAGTCTAAGAGTGGAATACATACTAGAACTTCTCTAGCTTAGAACACGGCCTCACAATGCAGTGTCATAAGAACATCTGACCTGCAGTAAACTGCAAAAGAGCTGCCAACTGAGTGGCTGAAGGGGTTTCTGGAAAAATATATCATGAAACTACTTGTACTATAAGGAAGTTTTTGCTTTT
This sequence comes from Nymphicus hollandicus, assembly GCA_009823435.2. Taxonomy (NCBI): domain Eukaryota; kingdom Metazoa; phylum Chordata; class Aves; order Psittaciformes; family Cacatuidae; genus Nymphicus; species Nymphicus hollandicus. Next base: position 13,718 of record WTXV02001711.1, read on the forward strand.
AACGAGCATGGTATTTTAAGATAATCATTAAAAATATTTTTATTGGATATCAACATACAATCAAAATTCCATGACTTGTTAACCACTAAACTTTGTTCCAGTCTTATCAAGTCTCTACAGTTCATTTTTCAGTTCCACTTCTGGTAAAGAGCAATACACTCACAGAAGAGCTGCGAGACTCACCTACCCAGCAGGACAACAGAAAAATAGCTTGAGTGAATTTAAGATCTCTTTAAAGGAGTTGATAATTTAAACTCATCTATTTCTCCAGAAGAGCAAAGCAACTTGTGAATAATTCAGAGCTCTTATGTATATATTTAGAAGTGTCATAAATCCATAACTGAAATAATAGTATGTCAAAAACAAACAAACAAAAAAAAAGCCAAAGAAAAAAAAAAGAGATCAAACAAACAAAAATACTTACAGGAGCTATGCTTTCATCTTCAGATACAAGTCCAAGACCATAGCACTTCTGATATATATCTATTAGATCTAGCATACTACTTCTTGCTAAGAAGGCATGATAGGCTTTTTTCATGTCAGCATAATTTTCAGGTTCTGTCATGTTTTCATATGATAATCCCAGTTTGTCATATAATAAGTATTTCCAAGTTTCCAATAAATCACTAAGTGATACTGTGAAATCCCCGTGGTGCTAATAGAAAAAAGAAAAGAATGTTTTTGTATTCAATGTACTTTTAAAAAAAACTTTTAAACAAGCTGTATATATATATTTTAAAAAACATCAAACTTTTATAATCTAAATATTTAATAAAGCCTTATAGTTGAAGTTCTTCCAGTGCTTTGCCTCTACAGTCAAGTTACATACCAGGTATGTATGAACTTGACTCGTAAGAGATGTTGGCTTTCACAGAACTACTGCTTACACATTTATCTGCAGAAAGTTTTCAGCATGGCACGCATTTACATCCCAAAGACAGTGATTATAGCTCTATTGCCTTGCTTCAAGCAGTAATCTAGGAAAACTTGTCACATCCAAAAAAAGAACTCTTCTCCCCTGTGCTAGTACAGTTATATTTTAGCATAACTTTGATAGTGTTGCTACATAGATCTAACATACAAAAAAGCAATACACACCTATCTATTACTAGTACCATAACTAACAATAACTGTAACAGGACAGGCTACAACCTTATACCAAGCTTCTGGCCCACTCTCTCTGTCAAAACTATTAGATAACACTCCAGGTGTCCCTCTGCCTTCTCCTCAGCTTCCAAAAAGGAAAAAGAATTACAGTTTATCAGAAAATTAGTAGAATTAATAGAGATTATCAGAGTTAATTTAAAATAGCAGATAAAATAACTAAACGACAATAAGTGTGTGGGTAGCAAAGTAACTAACAGCTTTTTATAGCAACTGAAGAACTGTTCCCTATTGGAGACAAGAAAACTCAAATTTATCACAAAGTAACTTAGGAGGCTTGTATCACAGAAGTCCCTTTCTTCTCTAGCTCTTGAGAGGAGTGCTCCGTTGACCTTTGGTGGACAGAAGCAGAAAATGCATCAACAAGAATGACTAAAAGTATGTTTAATTTATATATTAGTTTCACATATTTTTTCCAAAGGACTTACATCAATATGGGGACATCTACTATTACTACATTTATACGTAGGGGTGTATTAAGTCATTATGCCTAAGCACTTAGAAATGTAAACACTTAATTGTAAAGCAGTAAGCCTGTAGTTTTGTTGTGCAGTTCTAAACTAAAAGGAAAAAAAATAAGCTTTTCTTTAAAAGTTATCTCTACATGGGAGACTAAGAAAGACAGATACTCTATGGAGTCCATAATGTTACATGTAATTTCATTTATGAAGCAGTAACTAAAGAAACAAAACCATCAGCAAACCTAGTATAATCAAAGGTCACACATGCAGCAGCAGGGCACAAATGACAAACAAAAACGTGAAAGTGTAACAGCAAATAGAACAGAGTGGAGCCGAAGTTTACAGAAATTTAAAAACAAGTCATGTAACTGACAAAGCCCTATTATTTGAGTCACAAACCAAGTGATGTGTTACTGAAGGAAGTGGGACACAAGCTAGATACTATCCAGTTGTGTCAATAAGAAGCTACAGGGGATAGCAGTTATTGCTGCACTCTAAGAAAGAAATAATTAAGTACAATACATAATCTTATTTGTTTAATCCTTCACATTGTCTTTTTTATATTCAGTAAAATATTGCTTTTTAAACCAAGCAATTCACAGTTGGGGGAGCAGGCGGTGGATTAGCTCACTGAGCATCAGACATTTTAATTAAGTTTTCCAGTTCAGCTTCCAGTTCAGTGTGGGGGTATAAGGAACTGCAAGAAATCTGAGCCTGTCTCTTGTGGTTGCCAATAAAGGAAATGAATGTATTGCCAATGGTTAAAGACTGCAACACTGAGAAAGCCAGAAAATCAGTTTCAATCCCTGTAAACCAAGCTACACACACAAGTAAAGAATTGCATTAAAATGCTACTTATAGAAATGAAAATACAGAGAATTCTGCTACTAATTAGGCTGAACTAAGGGTAACAGAGACAAAACATACATATTTCTGGCCTCTAATTCACAATTTGGTTTTTATTCACTAATTAATTGTTAACCTGGTTTTCATCATCTCTTGATGAAACTGACCCTGGACTTCTGTACTGTTCTCTGGCTTTCAAAAATTCCAGCTAGAAGTTGTTGATCTCCCTACACACCCATACCTTATTATGTTCTGTGCCTATTTTCACCTTGTTCCCCAATCTTGGGACATTCTTAGCCACTGTCCATCACAGTCTTTGTTTTCTCATAGCCATGTTTATTGCAGACCTTTCCATATTACTATACTCTGCATCCTCCCAATCCAACCACTCCCAATCCTCACCATTTCCTCTTTCATGTGAAATATGTGACCTCCTTACTACTTGCTCTTATCCCCTCCTCTTTCACAACTAGAGTCCTCATTTTTGTCCATACCCTGCTCTTTGATCAACATCTAGTCCCCACTTCAAGCTGTTAAAATTCTTCAGGTGAGGTCCTTCTGAGTTAGACATCAGAATACGTGCAACAAGTAATTTTGCAACTGTAACAAGTTTTCCAGTTTTCACCAAAGAAACAGAGCTCATACTACCAGTATCTAAAGCCCTCCCCAGTAACATGGCAGCAAAAACCCACCATTTTTTATGGTCATGTAATTCATTATGTAACATGATATAAATGCCCTGCAACTAAGTGGCGAGCCTTGCTTTGCTATGTCAGTAAGGGCGGATAACTCCTGTCTAGTTTAAAGACTTTATTTCACTGCATTGTCACATTAAGCAACCTTGTAGGTACCTTTATCCAGAATAAACACCATTAGCAACTGAATACCAAACTAAATACAAAAACGGGTCAGGAGCAGTTCTAATAATTTGAGTTGTTCCAGCACAAGAGATCCCTCCTTCAGGTTCTAGCATACATAGCACAACTTCCCCAGCAGACCAGGTTAAAATATATGATGCCAATATCAAATTATCAATTATTTTGATATTGACTAGACTAAGAACTAGGAGTGAAAATGAAACAGTACCCACACATACTACTTTCAGAGTACTTTTTTGCTTTCTAATTTGTGCATGGGTTATGATATTTCAGTACTATGAACTTGCATGCTATTCTGCAGATTACCAGAATATTGAAATGGTATGTATGTTTTCTGAAAAGCACTTGTTTTCCACTTCAGCCCCTCAAAACCAACAACAACAACAAAAAACACCACCACCACCAAAAAACCAAACCAAAAAAAACAAGTAAACACATCAAAATCCAATTTAAACAAATCAAAACAGCAGTAGGTTAAAGGAAAAAAAGTAATGTTGTTTTCTCACTTTGTTTTGAAATAGTCCTTAAGGAGTAATAAATTAAAGTATAACTTCAATATAATATCTAATAAATCAAAATCTTTCCTCACCAGACCAAGGACCTGAAGATATTAACAAAGTTTATTAGTGCTGTAAAGATATTTGAAAACCAAGTAAAATTGTACTCCAGATATCAACCTTCATGATCAGGTGCTGACTGTGACAACATATCCTATTACTTATAAAGCCACTTTGTCAAGAGTCTTTGGTTTTAAAAAATAATCTGAAAAATAATGTGGTGTTTTGCAGTAAGCATATGTCAAGTCATCAATAGCTTCAGGAAGTTTTGCATTATTGAACTTCACCAGTTTTCCAAGAACTCATTTTGACACAATAATTTTCTAGTTTTACCTACACAAGTATTGTGAGGACATTTGGATCATGGCTGAAATACATTACATTCCGTGAAGTACAAATTTAGAATCTTGCAATCTAATATTCCTGCTGTAATGTTTATTACAGTGGGGATGAATTGACTATTTTTATATTTAATGTTTAGACAAGAGACTCCAATTCTGCACATTTTACACAGCAAAACTTTTTCTGGTGATGAATTCAATAAGATTAAAGAGTGTTTCTGGAAATATTTCTTTCAGGAAATAAGCGTCTTACAGTACAAATGGCATTTTTTTAATAATGCACTGTAACTAGGGGAATATGAACGGAAGCAGGTTTTCTGTTTATTTGGTTTTTTTGTTGTTTATGGGTGTTTGGTTTTGGTTTGTTTGCATTTTGGGCTTTTTTAACTGAAGATTTGTAATATGTGTTTAATTTACTATGCAACATTTGGGTAAGTCTTCCAACAACAGTCATTTGTTTTCATCAATTAAGCTTACTGACCTAAAAAAAAAAACCAAAAAACTTTAGATTATCCAAATTACTACTGCAATTGTTCTTATTAGATGAGACACATGCAAAGACCTGACTATATACTGCAACAGATATAGCTGCAATATGGTTTTGGTATGTTTCAGGTGATTGCTAATGCTCAGCCATCCACCTGTGACAGCCACAGTGCCTATTAAATAGGCAGTTAAGAGTCACATCTCTTATCATTTGACAAACAATTATTTTACACAGGCAATGAAAGGCATACATTTCTTACCTGTACTGCATGCACACTCACAACTTACATGATAGGTCTTCATCTGATGAGCCTCAGGAAAAACAGCAGCCAAAAATGGACTGCTATAAGTACATCTCATGTAGCTTATACCAAATCAGTTTTATATTCTTCTCATGTCATTCTGAAGCATTTTCAGGGTACTCAGAGAAAAGATGCATCCCAAACACCTTAATTCTCCCACCCTGATCTAGAGCACAGAAGAAACATTTGATACACTAGTATTTAACATTAAAGTTTACAGCTCGAATGTACACTTAAAACACTTCCATCCTCACATCTGTCTTGCAGTTCTTTTTGTAAGCCCTGATTCAACAATGTGCTTAACCATATTAATTTTAGTGCCTTCCTCCACGTAATCCTCAGTTAAAACAACAGCAAAGTGGCCAAAATGGCCATTTCAAGTAGGCCCCTAAGCAAGAAGTCCAGTAAGTGAACCAAGCTCAAGATGTACTAAGTACCAAGAAAATACTGAAAGAATACTAACCTGCTTATTGACTTCAGCCATTGACAGCTGTAGCGCCATGATCATGCAGTCTGCTCCACATACAGTAGTCCTTTCAGAGTTTGAAAATAAATGCCATTGTCTTCTAAAACACTTGATTACATTTAAAATTTTTTTCTGGAAAGTAATCATTGTCTAGAGTAGAAGATAGAAACAATTAAGAGAAATAAAAACAAATATAACTATGCAAGAGTCCTGTGTGTTTCTTCACCTTCCAATAGGCTGTGCAAATCCCGTTTTATCTTTTTGCAGATCAAAGTCTTAGAACTAAATCTTCCCACTACGCCATAAGACTAACGAGACTAGTGCCACTATGCCAGGGCAGCTATGAGGCCAAGGGGTTAAAAAGTACTTATCTGTAACAGGTCTTCATGAAGACTCCTTACTTTCCTTGTAACATTATGCCAACGTAAACAAATAAACATTATCACAAATATGACAGTTTATCTCTGAATGCAGCCAGTGTGAATGCTGTAAGATGTCTGCTGTACTATCCCCATTCACTACATATTAAAAGTAGCATCTATCAGAAAGCTTTAAAACTTGAAACAGGACATTTAGTATTTTTAAGAGCTACTAACAATGACATCTCTAAATGCTTTTGTTGCCTATGTAGTCTATTTCATTTTTTCATTCCATAAGTCATTATCACCCACATTTCCTTTAGCAATGAGTTTCAGTGTTAGTTTTGAATTTGACTTCTTCATGCTTCAGTCTTTTTCACTTCAAGACATAGGTACACAAGACTCATTAAAGAACGCAAACTTCTAAAACTTGTTCTTTCCTGAAACACAGTTCCCAAATGCTGCAGTGACAGCAGAGGAGCAATACCTATACCCTTTACTTTCAGAACACAGAACCTGCCTTTGTTTCACCCAGCTAAGGCACAGTCCACAGCAGGGGTATTTTGGTGATTGGTATAATCAGGAAAAATTATGAAGTGAGAGAAAGGGACAGGAAGAACAGGAGACATGAAACAAGACCATAACAGCACCTGCAATTATTCACCTAGATGTTTGAATGACATAACCTTTTTTAGTATTTTACATTCATATGAATGAAGCACACAGACCAAAAAGGATGAAACAGATGGGCAGGTAAGTAAGCGCGGGGCAAACAAAAATCTCTCCAAAGGCGTTTCTCCCTCTGCCCCTACTCTGAGAGGTTTCCACAGGACACAACCTGTCACTCCCAGAGGAACAACTCGAATAAGCCAAAACCTCTATGAAACAAGCCCGAAATCCTAAATCTGAGGAGTCGATATCACCATTACCGCCACCGCTGTCCCGCTCCCCCGGCTGGGCCCGGCTGAGGGTGCCCCCCTCGCTACAATCTCGCCTTGCACAGCTCCCCCGCTGTAAATACCACGCGAAGCAACGGCACAACCCCTCTCTCCGGGAAAAGAAAGATAATAAGAGTAGATCTTACAAGAGTCCCGCAACCAGACCACCGGACTTCTGCTTTACTAGCGCTGCTACCTGCGTGACCGGTAAAGCAGAGTCGCTCTCCTGGAGGTTTAAATTTAAAACCTCCGCAGCTGCCCAATCAGAGATTGGGAGCCGCTAACCCGGAAGCAGAGTGTTGATGCGCGTGGGGTGGGAGGTGCTGCCGGTTGTTGGCGGGAGACGAGGTATCGGTGCTGCCGCCGTCAGTGTTTAACTTGGGGCCGCAGAGGTGCGTGTGAGGCGGAGGTAGTGAGGTCCCGTCTGTTCTGGGGTGAGGGAGAACTCGGAGCTTCGCTAGCTTGTACCTAGAAACTGGGTCGGCCCAGCCGGTGTGCGGAAGAGCCCGCGCCCTCGGCTATGCCTGGGGACTGGCACAGAGTCTGGCAATCTCGCTTGGGAGTGGGAGCTGAGCCCTGAGGGAAAAGGAGGAATTGGGATGTTAAAGAAGGAGGAGCGGGTTGGGGAGAAAGTAACAGGCACCCATACGGCTCAGTTGGCTGAATTGTGTTTCCTAAGTAGTTGAAGCTAATAGCATTCTTGGTATTTTCGCTTAAAGTTAGTCTGGTGGTCTGTGTTCATGGGAAGCCTTAAAGGGTAGGGTTAAAATTTGCATTTGGCCTCAGGACCGTAGCTATGCAAGTTACGTGGGTATTTATGTTAATGCCGTGGTTTGTCACATTAATTTAGAAGTAAACATTGCGACTATGGAGAGTCTGTTTGCATCTTTGTGATGTCTGAGTCAGGCCTGGGTAGCTCCCAACAAAAATAAGAACTCTTGGATGTTGAGAGTTTCAGATTGTTACAGCAAAATCTGTCAAAGGTCTTGAGATTTAAAGTTCTTTCTTCCGTGTGTGTGTAATTAAAGGTTGAATTTCCCCAAAAGGCTTAAACTAGTGTCAAATCTGTACTGAGACTAAAAGGAGTGATTCTGAAATTAGTTGTGTATCACGGCCTTTTGTGGTCTAGTACAGGAACCTGATTATCTTTTAAAACTGGTTAAATGTAGTAGAGTACAAGTTCTTTGGTAGCCAGAGGTGTATGTGCTCTGTCAGCAGATACGGTGGCTGAAGTCATGAAACTGTGTTTAAATACTATGCATGACTATTCTCACAGTTTTGCAGCCTTGATTTACTCTACTTTTAATTAGACTTTAAAGAAGTAACAAGAGTAAAGAGAATCTGAAGGTAGTAATTTATCACTTGTCATTTGGTTGAAACTTTAAAAAGTTCTGTATGTGACTTTTCTGGTACAGTTATTTCTTGTCTTGGTGTTGGGTTGCCAACAGTATCATAAAATCTGCAGTTATTGCTAAAGTCTATAGAGACAGTTTTGAATATATGTTAATTAGATTAGTTAATCTTTGGTTTGATGAAACTACATGCTACATCTAAAAATAATGAGCTTAAGTGCAGCTTTTGTGTTTATAAATATGATTTCCTAAGCAGGAAATTTTGATTTGTTGTGCCACAAATACTACTTACAGTTTCTTTTATGTAAATGAGTAATGCATCCTTTTTAAAACTTTGTGTGTAGGAATGTGGATTTTCATCCTGGACAAGACATCAGTTCCATGATACCTTGACTTAGTCCACTGAAAATGAAGCAAGATTCTACTAGAAACAGTGCTTACACTGTGGATTGTGAAGATTATGTGCACGTGGTAAAATTCAATCCATTTGAGAGTGGAGATGCATGTTCCCTCATTGCATATGGTGGCAATAATTATGTAGTTGTTGGGACTTGCAGATTTCAGGTTAGTTTGTGTTATAGTTGACTTTATTAGTTGCTTCCTGAAACTTATTTTGCCAGCACCTCTTACTGCACAAAGGCACTGGTTGCTTTCCTGTTTCCTCCCCTTCCCATGTAATCAGGGCAGGGTTTTACTTGTTTATTACAAGTCTGGGATATTTGTTCTTGGAAAAAAAAAGTATATATATAAAATACACATTGGTATAAATTACCATACTGCTGGTATAAAGTTGCTTTTGAATAGAATGGGTTGGTTTGGAAGGGACGTTGGACCTTAAAGACCATCTAGTTCCAATCCCCTGCCATGGTCAGGGACACCTTCCACTAGACCAGGTTGCTCCAAGCCCCATCCAACCTGGCCTTGAACAGTTCAGGGATGGGGCAGCCACAGCTTCTCTGGACAACCTGTGTCAGTGTGTCACCGCCCTCGCAGTAAAGAATTTATTCCCTGTATCTAATATTAACCTACCCTCATTCAGTTTAAAACCATTACCCCTTGTCCTATCACTGCACTCCCTAAACAGACTGCAAAGAAATAAGGAGTACTCTATGGGAATAATAATCCCATCTTAGTATACTCTTTTGCTAATATCGGTGACTGCTGTCTGAAAAATTAAGCATGCACCTTTGGAAATAGCTGACTTAATATTTGCTGTATGTTTTCCTTTATTATCACAGGGTAATTGTTCCTTCTTTGCACAGTTATATTTTCTTCTATGTACATTTGCTATTTAAATTATCTTCTGAAGCCTTCAGCTAGCCTGCAAAACCGTGAATATCGCAACTACTTTCACCTTTACGACTAGTGTCTGTTAATTTGACAGATACTTCTTTTAAAGAAGAACTCTAGAAATAGTTCTGAATTGTTTTCATTGGATCTCTCTCACAGTCTGTCAGAAACAGTCAAATATGTTTTCTTACCTTGAAGTTATTTACAGTCATCATATTTGAAAATACTGTGTACTGCATATGCTGTTTAGGATTTTTTAAAATTAGGGGTTTTTTTGCCTAGATGCTTGAAAGGTGCTGGAGACAACTTATATTTGGAATCTATTTTTAAACTTTTTTTCTTCAACTCACTTTTCAGTTATACAGTACTGGTTTTCTACTTCTGTCTAATACAAATAACAGCCTAACTGCTTTTATTATTATTCCTCGAAGTCTTACTGTTGGAAATTTTCTAAAAAGCATCTAGTGCTAACCACAAAAACCTGTTGTCATCTGGTGTTGCCCTCTGTCTTGTTTCTGGTGTAGGCCTTGAAAAGAAACTAACATTTTGATAACCAGTGGTACAAGATAGTTTTGCTGTAGTTTTCATATCCTCCCTTCCCTTCCACATGTAGAGTCACGGAGTATTTTGAAGTTCTTACCATGCTGTTATAAGTGGCATTAGTTGTATCTGTGAAGATACTACTTGCACAAAAAGTATGCTCAGCATCTCTGTAGCTCAATTCTGATTTTTCTGTTCTGTGTTGGCCTCTGGCTTGAGACTGCAATCATTTAATGTATTGCTAAGCACTTATATATATCAAGTTAATACTTTATGTTCCAGGTTTTCCCTTTGATAGTGTTACAATCTAAAAAGATCCCAGATATATGTACTTTTTAAAGCCTTTAAATTCCATATCAATCCGAATTTTTAGAAGTCATCAAGATACTGTTCCAGATTAGCTAACTGCAGTATTTCTACAGGAGGAGGATGCAGAAGTGGAAGGCATGCAATACAAGACGCTAAGAACGTTTCATCATGGAATCCGAGTTGATGCCATAGCATGGAGTCCGGAAACCAGACTTGATGCATTACCTCCCCAGATAAGGTATTTATAATAAATGAGTGCAGTGAATCCAGGTCTCTGGTTTCTTTTCCCTGATTCTTTAATATTGGAGTATGTTTAAAGCTTATGGGTGAAATCTAACTCCATAGAAATCATTGATGAAGTCTGAATGCTTACTTCAGCAGAACAACACTTTAATTGAGTAATGTGGGGTGGTGGTGGTGTTCTACTACTTGTTCCTTGCCCCTCCCCAGAGTAAGCTAGCAGTAATGTTTTTCTTTATTGTTTTAATGGATCTAAAATGTAATTAGCTCTTTCTCTGTACATCTGTCAAGAAGGAATTCTAAGGATGAGACTACTGTAATGGCCTGCTAAATCTAGAAAGGTAGTTGACTATTAAATATGCACTTAAGAATTAAAATGTTCTCAGTAGCTTGTCAGCCTCTTCAAAATTATGATGGTTGCTTACTGCTAGGTTTTCATACAGTCTTTTGTTTAAAATGTTAGAAATGGGCTTATGAATTTATGTTTTGCTATTTTAAAACACTGATAATGAGGGTAGTCTTTCGTGTTCTGCCACTTAACATCTTCCAAAGGAAGCTTCAGTGGCAGTTATGAGAGATATTTCAGGTAATTGATAGTTGATTCAGATTTAGCTTTGTAGAATGTTTTAAGTTTTTAATGTTGTAGAATGTTTTAAGTATTCTTGGCACTTTGTACACATTCTTTATAGATAAGTTGCAATTATAACTCTGTGTTGCCAAAACAAACTGAAGGGAAACTGATCAAAAGTCTACTACTGCAGTGTTAATTGACCGAAGGGCTTTTCTTTGTCTATTGAGTGTAGGTTTTGTACTGCGGCTTCTGATAGGAAGTTAAGACTATATACTTCAGACCTGCAGGACAAGAATGAATTTAAGGTAAGGGCAGCTAAACTGATTTTTAAAAATATACTTAGTCTTTAGTGAAGTCTAGTCTTTTAACTGCCTTTCTGTCCCATTTTGTTTAATGTACTGTATGAGATAGAGCATGAAACTGACAGATCCTGTATCCTTCGTTTTTAGGAAAAATCACTGTATAATATACTGTTCTGTCTTTAAAGTAGAAATAACTAATTACCAACTGTATGATCTGTTGATCTAAAACTATTTAGGTAACAATGTAACCAAATTAAAGAAAAGAGAGTAGAGGCTTATGGATCATCTAGAATATACTCATAAACAGAATGTTCTACAGGTGAATTGCAAGTACCATGTTGGATAAGGTTCCTTTATATAAAGACCTGTAAAATTTTATGCAGCATTGGTTATTGGACTTATCTATAAGAAAAGCAAATTTAGTATTTTCTCTTTCATGGGGAGCTGGAAGTTTCAATTCAATTCTTTGAAACAGTAGAAAATTTAAAGAAAGAATGCTGAATTTAGTACGTTACTGCAGACAAGTACGTTAAACATGCCCATAGGCTGTCACTTATTTATTTCTGAGGTAGAAACAAAGGAAATGTCTATTTCAAATATAATTTCACTTCCCCTTATTTCAGTGTAGATGGTAGTGTTCATAAACCAGTAATATAAAAGAAGCCAGGCTTAAATACTGACTTCACTTTATAAGCTGAAGATTGGTTTTCTGGAAATTTCTTTTGTTTGCAAGACATGTCAACTCCGATGTTACTTGAATGTGTACATATTTTTTTTAAATTCTACCTTTGAAAAAATGTCCCAGTCCAAGTATTAGATGTTTGTGCTAACCGGTTTGAATTTGTTTTGTTGAGGTCTCAGCCAAGAATAAGCAAGGTTAATTAATAATAAAAGGTTGGGGGAAGAGGGTTCCTTCTTTTTTAGTGCTTTGAAATATGATAATGCCTCATTTGGTGACATTTGTGTATTGCGTATAAAGGACTTTCATTTGTGGTTTGGTAATTTGTATTAGTAAGACAATGATTTTTGTCATACAAAAACTTAAGTGAATGTCACTTACATGGCCATCCTGATAATCGAATGAATAAAGGCATAGCATAAGATGTAAAGATGGATGTTACTATAAAACACAGCATCTTTTCTTTAAAGAAAATACTTTTTATGTTACTTCATATATGCATGTAACTGGGGAGGCTGCACCTCGAATACTGTTTTCAGTTCTGGGCCGCTCGTTACAAGAGAGATTTTGAATTACTGGAATGGGTCCAGAGAAAGGCAATGAAGCTGGTGAAATGTCTGGAGCACACATCTTATGAGGGGCAGCTGAGGGAACTGGGGTTGTTTAGTCTGGAGAAGAGAAGGCTAAAGGGGGACCTTATGGCTCTCTACAACTACCTGAAAAGAGGATGGAGCACGGAGGTAGCTGATCTCTTCTCCCAAGTAACAAGTGATAGGACAAGAGGTAACGGCCTCAAGCTGTGCCAGGGGAGGTTTAGATGGGATATTAGGAAAAATTTCTTCACTGAAAGTGTAGTCAGGCATTGGAACAGGCTGCCCAGGGAAGTGGTGGAATCACCATCTCTGGAAGTGTTCAAAAAATTTGTTGACAAGGCCCTTAGTGACATGGTTTAGTAGCAGTCCTGGTGTAACAGTTGGATTTAATGATCTTAAGGTGTTTTCCAACCTAATTGACTATGATTCTATGATTAATTTTCTTTCATGTTTGGTCATCTTATATGGCTTTGTCATCCAGGCAGAGGGGGATAACTGACATAGTTACAATCAACTTGGGTGGCACTTCTACAAGTTCTTAGTGTTGTTTGCTTGTGAGTTCACGTCTGTCACTTATTAAAGTTATCTGCATAATATCTGCCAGATATTACAGACAATAGGCTTTAATGTTAAGTTGTAAATTAAATCTTCTAACTTTTTAGCAGAATGTAAAGTTACTTATTAATTATGTGTCTACTGCAATTTGAGAATTTTATAGAACTTCATAAGCACACAGAAGAGAATTGATGACATCATTAATAACAGTGTAGATGAATGGTTAACAATTGCAAATAATCAAGCATATGGATGCGTCTGGTACTACTGGCTCTGTTCAGCTAAATTCAGCTCTAAATTCTAGGCTTCTAACTCATTTTGGATTAACAAAGGACCTGATGGCCTGTCTGCTAAAATCAATAAGAAGTCCCTTGACTTTAGTGGAAGTCATACCATTAATGTGGTATATGGCCCAGACTTAACACTAGGAATTAGCAATGGAATCTGCCATTTTGCTCGTTAGAAACTAATTGGTTCCAGAGAAATAATGAGTATACCTTCACACAAACACACCTTTTGAGACTTTTTTTGACCTTAGTTTTTTAATACAAGTTCAAATAGGTTTATTTTAATGAAAAAAAATCTAGTAATCTCTGTATTACTGAATTAGAATGAGATTACAAACAACACACTTTTAAAATAACAGCAATTTTGAGTATACCAAATAAGATCATTCTTTTCTAATTTATTATCAATTTATCATCTATATTACAAGCAGAGAAGGAAAGGGGCAACTTAGTAGCACAGTCTGCTGAGTGCTGTTTTTTTCAGAATAGAATTTCTGTGATGGGTTATTGTTTTCCCGGTTCTGACAAGATTTTTTTTTTATTTTTTCTGGTATCTGACCAACAGAAATTGCACTTAAAAACATGCACTTCTAATTTAGGGGAATTTATTACACAGTAGCTTTGACTGGATGCCTAGAAATAATTTTGAAATGCCACATTTACATTTCCACTAAGATAGCAATTATTTTTCATACAAAAAGGTTCATTGGAGAAGTGATTCATCTTACCCTTAGGACTTCTTTCTACACAAAATGTTCTGACTTGCAGTTATAAACTTCTACTGCAAAAGTATGTTCATTGCATAACACATCAGAGTAATTACTTATGATAGGTAGTGATTATAGAGACCACAGAGCATTAATACAACAGGTGTTGGACATTAGAATGTGCTATTTAGGCTGAACAGCCACAGCTGTAAGTACGAGAAGTATACAAGTTATTGTGCCCCAGAAAGAACAAGTAATTACAACCTTATTTATTCAGCTCCAGTTGACATGAATAAGCTCCTCCAGTGTCAAAGGTAGATAGAAGGATCATAAAATTTTATTTTTTCAGCTGAAGATATGGGTGCTTCTTCATTTTTGACACCATAGAAGACTGAAGATTGTTTAATGCTTATGCAATACAAATGAGAAGTGTTGGTTTGAATTCAACAGTAAAGTTTGAGGTTTGTTTATCTTAAAAATAAGCAGAAAACAGCTAGAAATATGTATTTTTACCTAATAGTGGGGAACTCAATAGTAAAAAGGAAGAATGTGGAATAGTGTATTCATTTTGGTAAAAATGTTGTCTTTGAGACTATATTCTGGGTTTTGGTTGTTTGGTTGGTTTTGGGGTTTTTTTTGTCAAAAAGTGTGGAAAATGCTTTCTCTGGGTAATCATCATTTCTTATACCTGGATGATTATAGTACTATGTACTACTTGTCAAGAAAAAGTAACACTTAAAGTATTTTTAAAATCTTTTATGTTAACAAATGCTAACTCGGTGAGCTATGCTGAGCTGGCTTTCAAGAAAATTTGATAAAGTGATTTCTTTCTAACAGTCATTTCATACCTCAGAAAAACTATTTCATAAACCAGGGTTTGAGCTCACTGTGAACACATGGAAGCTTCTGAACCATTGCACGATGCATGCTTTACACAATGTGCAAACAAAGCTGAAAGAAGTATGTGATTACAGTCAAAATGTAATCTCTGAACATTTCTTATTTTATAGTAAACAATTAATATGTGTTGCTTCTGGAGGGATAGACAGAGTAATCTTACTCTGTTTTCCCAGTGGAAAAACTGTCTTGATGTAATTATCAACAAGGAACTTAAAGCATACTGAGTTTTCCATTACTTTGTCAACACAACTAATCCAAAATTTATGGCTTGGATCAAACCCAGAACAACAAACAAAAGGTAAAATATGACTGATGGATCTTCATGAAATCATTTTCTTCTTTTGAGGTTTTCATTTGGAAATGAATCGTGGCTTCCTTCTCCTGCTTCAAATTTTGTTTAATAAAAAACATATTTCAATCAGGACTGTGGAAGTAAAATGAGGCAGGATATTTGAATTCAGAATGCTGAAAAATTTCAGAAGACTTGGCATTTCTGTCTAAATAGTTTAGCATCATCTTAGGGTGTATTAGCTCTAGTATAATCCACTAGGTTTTAATAAAATTATGACCTATTTGAAAAAGCTAAGTTGGCTGCTGAAAATGTCTCTCTATTGAATTGATGAGGCATTCATGAAATTTTTAGAGAGGGGGATTTAGTTATTGAGTGTGCTTGAGAGATTTTATTTTTTTTTAATCAGTTCTGCATTTGTTCCTCAGAATAGCTACACTTAGAGAACAGATAGTGTGTTTTCCTTTCAGAAGAGTGTGGAACTGGTTGTTTTCATTTGACCTTGTTTTCCTTTGCAATTTCTCTATGTCATGCTGTTATCCAGAGGATATTTTTGTCTCCTTTTTATGATACCTTGCTGAGCAAAACAAGAGCAGCTATGTCTTGAGACTTAATCAGTGGGACTGAAGAGGATGGAACAGTAACAGATGCAATATCTACACATTGATATTTGCCTGACTTAAAATTTTAAGTGAGATTTCTGTAAAAAGACCATAGCTGTGGTTAATGACAGAAAATACATGTAAATCCTCAGATGGAGTAAAATGATATAACTAGCTACAGATTTTCCAATGAGACCAGAGGTGACTTATTCATACCTAGCTCCTATGTGAATTACTTTGACAGTACTTTAACTTTGACTGCACCCTAAATGTGAAGTTTTGCATGCTCACTTAAAGCTAAATGTGTATAAGTTCTTTAACTTAGGTTTTTGAGGCTATTGTAAACCTCAAAAGATTCCTAATGTCTTTAGATAAGTAAAAAGCACTTAATAGAATTGAGGGGAGAGGGGAAGGAAAGGTGTCTTTATTATGACCAAAATAACTGAAAAGCCTTTGAAAAACTTAGAAATTATCCAACTTTTAATTTCTGCTAAAACAGGGATTTTGCTTTTATTCATAAAAGCTATGCTGCAAAGTTGTTTTTTCTTACACATTATTATCAATTCTTTGAAATAAAAATGTAATGATTAAGTAGCTCTAGGTGAGAACAGTTACACAGTTAACAAGATTCCATTTGGAATGACTTTCTGATACAACTGTGCATGTTTGCCTTACAGTGACAGTTCACATGTACATTCACACCGTAAGTGCTCATATTCTATTGGAAAATGGATGATCTATTAATTCACAGTAAGAATACACATTATACCCCATTTTCTTTCCTCTTCAGGACAACAGCATATTAAGCAAAGAGCACAAGGCACTGTATCTGTTCTTCTCAAATGCTGAATAGAAATTGTGCTTAATTGCTAAGGTGTTCTATGGCTTGCTTGGTTTTTCTTGTACATTGTTCCTCATTTTTTGTTTTCTTAAAGCCTTCAGTGTGCATTGTCTTCTGTTTCATCTTTTTTTTCACTGAGAGTTTTTTCACTGTTTGTTTGTTTGTTTTTTTTTCCTAAAGGTAGAAATTATCCTCTTATGCAATTTTGTGCTGACTGCTTGGACAAGTGGCTGCTTGGTCCTTCAAGAGATGAGAATTCCTTACCAGTAACCAGAGTTCTTTTAAGATATGTGGTTGTTGAGAAACTGAACATCAGCTGGCAGTGTGCACTCACAGCCCAGAAAACCAGTTCTATGATGGGCTGCATCAAAATGAGTGTGATCAGCAGGTCGAGGGAGGTGATCCTGCCCCTCTGCTCTCATGAGATGCCACTTGGAGTACTGTGTGTAGTTCTAGTGTCCTCAACATAAGAAGGACATGGAGCTGTTGGAGCAAGTCCAGAGGAGGGCCACAAGGATGATCAGGGGGCTGGAGCACCTCCCATATGAAGACAGGCTGAAAAAGTTGGGGCTGTTCAGCCTGGAGAAGAGAAGGCTGCATGGAGACCTCATAGCAGCCTTCCAGTATCTGAAGGGGGACTCTTCATTAGGGACTGTGGTGATAGGACAGGCTAATGAGTTTAAACTGAAACAGAGGAGATTAAGGTTAAATATAAGGAAGAAATGCTTTACTGTGAAGGTTGTGAGGCCTTGGAACAGGTTGCCCAAAGAAGTGGTAGATGCTCCGTCCCTGGCAGTTTTCAAGGGCCAGGTTGGACAGAGCCTTGTCTGACATGGTCTAGTGTGAGGCATCCCTGCCCATGGCAGGGGGATAGGAACTAGGTGATCTTAAGGTCCTTTCCAACCCTAACCATTCTGTGTAGATCGTGCATACATTTACTTCCCATTCTTCCTCCTTTTTCTGTCTGAGATTTATTGTCTTCTACCTGCAAAATCCAGTGGTTGAAAGGAGGATGAAAAGTTCTTGTGCAATTAAATTTACTGAAGCAAGAGCATCAAGCTGACCTCTGTGGTAACTACAAGGAATAGTGGGGGTTCTTTTCACCTACAGTATCAATCTACACCCAAATTAACTATTTTAAAGATCTCTGGTTACTGGTAAGTACTTTTTTTTTACCTTCTATGTAAAATGATAGCTTTATCTTACCACTTATATGTCTTTCCTTTAGTGGGTTCCTTAAATACATTGTGAACTGATGGAACAGTCAGCTCTAAGGTAAAAGTATTTATTTTTTTCTGGTTGACAGACATTTGATGGCCACTCAGATTACATTAATGATCTGGTGTTTGCTCCCAAAGAAGGCCAAGAAGTTGCAAGCGTAAGTGATGATCACACCTGCAGGTATGCAATTTTCAAAACATTATTGGAATAGTAGTGTTTGGCTTTTTCTCTGTGTGTATGCTTTGTATGCTTGCTTAAATAAATAAGCATTTATTTATTTTTAGTGGACCTTCATAGCTCACCAACAGGGTTGTGGCCTGGCTTTTTGTTGTGACTTGTGGGTTGTTGGGGTGTTGGTTTTTTTTTCAAAGCAGTATTCTGAAGTAACTAGACACAATTTGAAGAAAACTGTCATGAAATTATGTACCTTATAATTTCCCCTGCTGGGACAAGAATAAAAGGCATGAAAATAGAAGAGAGAAGATATGCACAGCTCAGGACTGAACTGTACAGACCCTCTCTATCCATTCTGTAATCAGATGAGTCAAGTTTAAAACCAGCATATGTGTGTGAACTTGTTAATTTCTTAACCTTACTAGGAGGTAGGATTTTGTAGCCTGAGGACAGTGCCATATTAATACAGTGGTACTGGCAGCTCATGATACCATGATTATAGCTGCTTCAAACCCATGTATTAGTTATTTGTAACTTGAAGTATAAGGGAAACATGGTTAAATACTTTGAAAAATGCTGCTTAAGGTTTTGTAGTACAGGAGTTTTTCCTTGTCAGAAGATCCCTTATCTTTCTTTTCTAGTAGTGCACATGAATCTTTAAAGCTGCTATTCTTATCCCTCTAGCGTAGCTCACTGTTGGAGAGATCAGGAGGGCAGCTGTGCAGGCTTTGCAAGTCAGGGCAGTAGCATTGCAGTAGCAGCAAGAAACTTGAGAAAGTGTCATCTTTTACTTGTAATAGCTGTGATAACTCAAAGCTTGATTAAGCAACTGTTTTATTTTTCTCTTTGATTATACAAACTGTATATTTGCTCTTTGGAAGTTACCACCATACCAATTTCTATATAAATGACCAGGTAGTACGTGGAGTGGGGTGGGGAAGTAATTTTTGACTTAAGCCATCTTCTACCTGCTAAGAAAGAGAATAGCTCTTAAAATTATTACTCTGTGTATGAAATTTTTTGAAGTTTATACCATCAGCTAGTATAAATCACAGTTTAGTAGGTTCAGTTGAGCTACTCTGCTACATAAATAGAAAATCTAAAAAGCTTGTGGTTTTAACACCCCTAGGGAACTCAGAAGTGCTACTTTGACCAGCAAGCAGATTTTCCATAGACGCCTTGTTACCCTGTCCATATTCCCAACAAAATCATTAGGAATGAATAGTATAAATGTATGACTTATTTGTAGCTTGTTCTGATTTATTTCCTATTCTTGATTTCTTCATTAAATCTAAACTAATATTGGGCTTAAACAGCTGTTTGTATGTGTGGCTTTTTTTTAAATTATGAAATGCTCAGTGTTCGTGAGATGAAAGAGAACTGTTTTAAAACCAGCAGTCTAATCGATACTGACTGAAAATAAAAGGAAATCAAAATTATGTCATTAATGTACACTATCAAGTTTTCAACTTAGTAACTCTGGGACACATTTTGCAGTAAACCGTAAAGTCTGGTTAAAAGCCATGGGAAATAAGTAGGATTTTTTTTGGCTACTTGAGTTCTTATTTTTTCCATTCATGCATGTGGAGCATGAAGACTTTTTTTATTGAATTTAAAGGTTACACTTTAAAAACTAATGGAAAATGCATTCCTTGGGACTTACCAAAATCATTCCTTACTTACTGTGTAATTTGCTTCAGCAGTAATGTAAGAAGAGGGACAATTCTTCTGTCTGTGCTGAGTTTCTATCCTGAAATTGTTCTGTTCATCTGTTAATACTATTGGAATAAAGTTCTAGAAAAATTAGTATGAAAACATGAGGTTTTGAGTGTTTGAGTATTGTTCTGTTAGAGCTTCATTTTTAAGTCTTAATAATTTTAATGCAATGTCTTGGTATGTAAGAATATATACAAACATGTGAAGATCTTCCCTGGTTTTTACTCAGTAGTAAGTTTAGCAGAGATCTCTAATGAATTCAGATTTTCAGTTTTCATGCACTAAACAATCTTGCCACAAGCTGCTGCAGCAGTGATAGAGCTGGTTCAGACATTTTGGTTGGAATATAGAACAGCAAAAAACCTCAGATACTGGTTATATTTGAAGTTCTTGCATTTAAATTGCTGCTATGTCATTCAGGAATTCTTGTTTCTTGCACGTACTCTTTGTTGGCCTTGTTGGTCTCACAACACAAGACTTTTTTTTTCCAGCTGTGAAGCAGAACTGAATTATTTATAAAAATAATCCCAGTAGCCATCTGTGTTATGTAGTTGTAAGCAAAAGTGTTATGTGAAGAAAAAAAAAAAAAAAGGTATGTAAATAATACTCTCACATTTCCCTGTACTGAGAATCTCAAAACTAATATAACCTTAAAAAGAATTGCTTTTCTGAAAGAAGACACCTTTGAAGACTCTTGAAGCCCACTGTGTTGTAGCTACTTGCATTATGTATATTAAAGATCAAAATTCCTGTAGCTGAAATCACATCTGCAGAGTTGATGGAAAAATTCAAACCCTGGGTCCTAAATATGATATACTGCTTGCTTAATTTTGTCCCAAGGATGGCTATATTCCAAGATGGATGAAGCTGTTCATAAGCATATAGTTAATTTATATCTTTGGTAGCATATTGTAATTTTAAAATTCTGCTGTATTTAACTTTTTTACATATTTCATAATTGCTTTATTCTTTCTTAAAAAAATAGAAAAATAAAATTATTTTTAAAATTTGAAAAACTCTAAAGACAGTTGTAAAAGACTGGCAGAGCAAATAGCTAAAATAACTACTGTTATATTGAATAAAAAATTGACTCAGTCTTATTTTTAAGTCATATGTGTTAACATCGAGTTCAACTGAAGTAAAAATAAATAAAAGTGTTTTGTATATACATTTAAAAGATCAAATTTAGGATATTTATACATTTCTGCTGAAAGCAAAACTTGGTCATGGCAGAAAAGTAAATTACCTCTTGGATTTAATCTAATTGTTTTCCTTCAAATCTAGGAGTTTCTTTTCCTTCATGATCTACCTTTCAGATGTCAGTTTCAAAATTCTATGTGATATTTACATGTAATTAAAGTAATTTGCTTGCCATTTCTTGATATCCTAAAAGCATACTTAATAAATAAAAAAAAATCTTTTATGACAGCTTTAAGGAAGATTTTATTTAATTTGTTAACTGAGAACTGTGTGCATGCAACTCCCTGGGCACCACACTTTAAAAAACAACAGCAGCAACAAAAATACCTAACAACAACCAACCAAACAAAAAAACCCCAACAACAAAAACCAAACAAAATTTATTGCTGGCTTTTTCTTTATGAATTGCAAAGCCAGTAAGAGTGACGTACAAATCATTTTGTTCTGATACTTAATGAAGACTGCAAAAAGAACACAGGAAATGTTTGGAAAACAGCATGAGCTTAACAGACACTCCTCTGCTGTTGGTAGTTGGTGAGACTATCTGATGTTTCTTGAATTATTTCATGCAGAATACCATCCTGGTAAAACTCACTAGTCTCATATGCATGCTGAAAATTAACCTCTGAGTGTTAAAAGGTCAATTCAGTGTGATTGATAACCACCTTATACTCCATCCTCATACCGCACTGAGAGATTACTGACAGTGTCAGGCCCTTAATGGCAGCACAGCAATTTCTTATGGTCATCAAGTGCTGGATTGACTTGTATTTTAAGAAGTTGAAAGGAACTCATCCATCCCTCTCTCCCTCTCTCTCTCTTTTTCTTATTTTATTATTATTGCTTTAACTACATCATCTTCTTCTGGTTTTGTATGTGTAATAGAAAAGAATGTATGGTTGATTTATCTTCCACTTTATCTGTGAATGTAGTTGCTCTTTACTCTTTCTAAGTTCTGTTCAGTTAGGCCATGGCTCATGTTGCTTCATAAAGACTCTGAATTTATTTATGAGTCGCTGTTGAGTTCAGCTTTCTCTGTTGCCTTCTTTCTGGACCACAAATGCCAGTCCCTCAGAAGGCTGGATAGACTTTCGGAGGAAAGGTTTAATATTACTGGAAACTAAATTAACTAAGAGTCTCAGAATTTATTGTGGTGTTTAATCTATTTTTAAGGATTTTTTAATCTGTAGTGTATTTGTTTACCATGGTACTCTTATGTACTAGTTATTTTGTGTAGTTCTTTCTCTAGACAATACAAAGGAAAGTAAATGGTAACTATTGTTTGGGTTTATTTGCCTTACATTCTTTAATGTGTTGCCAGCACTTGCTGCACTTGAGTCTTACCTTGTTAATTCAATAAATACTTCAGTCTTTGGCTATATTGAAAAGTTGCCATTCTCACTTATTCCTGCCTCCAAAAATATATTTTATTTGTATCTTCCCATTCCTAGTGCATGCAATTATGGATTTTTGCTGAAATTGTGGGAAGAAAAAAAAGTATCTTATTTCATGTTGTTCTAAATTCATCTGTTTGATAGAATTCCCCAGTGTTTCTTCATATAAGAAATATCATAGCAAAATATTTATCCTTTCTGGGGTATGCTGGTTATAATTATCAAGCTAGTTTTACATTATAATTGATGAAAATAACAGTTTTTGATTATTTTTATGTCTAGCCTTTGACTTTGCACATTTTTTGTAAGCATCCCTGTATGTCCCCAAATGTAGTCGTAAAAAATTTCAGTTATACTTGACAGCCACAGCGCAAGTATTAACCAACAATTTCTGTTGTACTTCACAATCACTGTGCAAGTGTATTGACTTATCTCCTGTTGGAGTATCCAGTCAGCTTAAAATAAACAAAAAGTAAATGTTTTGAGTCAAATGTGTGAAACACTATTTCAATCTGGTCTTAAGTGTGGATGAGTAAGCCTTTAGTTAGGAAGTCTTCAAAATACATGGATGAAATGGTAGCTATTTCATATGTGAAGCATTACATCCTGCATTTAGGGTCGCATGACCCTAGAACATAGTCTAGCCTATAAATTGTTTTAAATACAAATCATTGTATTAGGTTTGTTTAGCAGTTACCTTGTATTTTTGAAAGTCAGTGGCAGATTTGTAATTGAATTTCTCAGTAACAGTCATACCACAGAAGCATTTTTTACATCGACATTGGAAACGATAAGCTGATAACTCTTTAACAGCTAATTTTTCTTTTAAAGGAGAGAACTGAAGCTTCCCCCCCAGTGCCTTTCTCCCTTTCCCCCCCCCCCCCCCCCCCGGCCAATACTACTTAGTCTCTAGCTTTGCTTCAGGTAACTTTAAGGGAATTTCAGTAGTAGTAGTAGTGTGTGTTTTTTCGACTTATTTCTAAGTGTGCATGTTCCGAAATGCCTATTAGTGAAGAACCTCAGTTGAGATGCTTGCTGATGTGCAGTTCCCCTGCCTCTCCGACTTCTACCAACATTGCAGGAGATAATAAGAATTACATGCCCCAGTTACCAGTGAAAAATAGATCAATGCTTGCATATCCAAGTAGATATTACAAGAAGCAATGGGTGAAATGGATTTTAATGCCAAAATCTGAATGAGTCTCAGTACTGATTTTTTAATAACTTTGGCGTTTCCTTTGACCACCAAAAGAAAATGGGGATTTGTGGGTCAACTTTCTGAAAAAGTATTTGCACGTTTCCTCTATGAAAAGGCAATTTCATGGATCAGAAATAAGTGAAGAAAATGCTGTACAGGCACAAATTTAGAAACCTGTATCCTGAGTCAGGAGATAGTTGAAGATAGCTATGCCTGGTAGACTGGTGCTGTGCAGCAGAAATTAATTTACTCTTTCTCCCAGTGCAACCACTTCTGTGGCTGAATAGGGAGTTCTACCTAGTACCACTACATATTCTGCAGCAGTGAACTTTTAGTTGGGCAGTGCATGACCTGATTTATAAAAACTTAAATTCTTTATTTTGTCAGAAAAATAAAATAGATGACTAGAAATTATCTTGAATAGTATGTTTTTTTCTTCTGAACAGGTAGAGAAGGTTTCTTTAGTTCCATTTCAGCCGTCTGTTCTTTCATGTCCTGCCTAGTATCCCCCTCAGATATTTCATAACCACTTCCATATGCAGTTGGCAGAAGACCTGAGACAACACCAGTATGGTTGTATTTTCCACAGTGTTAACTACTCTCTGCACTTCCATTTTCCTTTTTTGAGATCTTTCGTCACTTCTTGTGCTCAATGAGAAACAACTTCACTCTTTACCTTTGTTGTGTGAGCTCTGTAACAGGAATTCTGCATAGTCCTTTAGACTTTTTAGAGATGATAGGATTTTCCTCACACATGGAATATATCTGATGGAGGTATAAAGAAACATCAGCAAGGGGGATTTAAGCTAGATATTGTTAACAAGCAAACAAAAAACATTAGGCGTTTTTAAGAGTAGGTCAGACAGTAATCTGTGAGTAATTGTTCAAGTTTAGTTGTTCGTGCTTTGTGGTTGAGAATGGTATCAGATTTCAAGGTTTGTTCTAGTCTCCACCCCGATCACTAAAATTGTTGGAAATCTTATGTTGAAAGAATTCCCTTTAACTTCCATCTTCTGGGGATTTGAGAAATGCCTGAAGGTTGCAGTATGGTTTTGTTCTTTTACTATTGCGAATGACAATTTTATTCAGTTAAGGTTTGATTTTGCTCTCTAACTAGAATTATTCATAAAGTTATAATATAAAATAAGGATAATCTCCATTACCACAAGACATGTTTTCAGATGTTCTGATGAATACTTTGCAACTTTAATAAAAGTCCATTGGGTGATAAAATTAAGGCACATATGGAGCATGTCATTATCCATATTTATGCATATGACATACAATATAGTTGTGTCAACATAGTTTGACTATCTTTGTACTTTCAGATAACTGCAGTTGTCATTTGTTTGTTTAATCACAGGATATGAGTGACAAGAGAAATGTACTAATATCTCAATTTTCTTGAGCAGCATTTGCAACTGTTTGTATTTTGTGTTTAAATTATGAGAGCTCTGCAGTGTTAAATTAAATTAATAATTATATAAAAATAATGAACTTACTGAGCAGATTATGTGTTATTTTTGAGGCTTGCCGTTATTCAAACTTTGGCACTTATTTCAACTGGGGTTATTCAAACTTTTTTCCTTTAAATATATTGTGGAAGCTTTTTTTAAAATATAAAAAAAATACCACAAGCCAAATAACAAGTCTATGCAACAATGGTTGGTGGGGCGGGGAGGAGAAGTAAGATGGTGACACGTTGCAGAACTACAAAAAATAAGAATGTTTAGAGAGAAGTACATACTAGTTTGCTTGGTATAAAATCATGATAATATTAGTAAAGTTTCAAGTACTTTGAATGGGAGACGAAATGCTCAGTTTTCTTGGATTGATTTTCATGATAGGAATGTGGACAAAACTAGAGGGTTTTCTTTCAGCATCTGTAGCTGGTTTAGTTATGATTATGGAGTAATTGAGAACTGAAATTCAGTTTGGCAAAATTTTGTGTCTTTGCATATTTTTTTTTTACTTGGTTTAGTCACAAAGAAATATTGAAAAGAGTTAACTGAACACATATAATTGTGTATAACTTAACATATATAACTTCCATACCAGCATGAACTTGATGCATTCAGACAAGGTCTTTTTTTTATGGCCTGTTATGTTGTTTGGGGTTTGGTTTTGTTGGGTTTTTTTTTCCCCCAAAACTAAATTATACAATCTTTCTTATTGATAAAGAGAGAAGAAAATATAAGAGGAGCACTTGCTTCCCACCCCTACTCCCCCATACTTCTTGATACTAATAATCTTGCCATTCTTACAAACTAAGAGATACCAGTTTGGCCATTTTATAAATAACAAAGTTAGGGAGGTAGAAAGCATAAATTTCTATCTCAACACCTAATAACCTCACTTACTTCAGGGAAGGAAACATGATGGCATGCTCCTTTGGCCAAAATGATTCACCGTCTTGTATTGTATCATAATTTTCTTCCTGCACCGTAAATACACATGGAAAGTGTTGATTTGACTTGGACAAATCTACAAGGCAAATTTTTTGGCAATAGAAGAAAGTATTGTATGTTTCTAAATTACCTAATCAAGTAGATATTTCATTTTTAAAACAGTTGTCAGGTTTTTGTTTTGACGTTAATAAGGACACTGATTCTACAAGATTAGAGATCCTGTGTTTTCTACAGGGAAAACAAATATTTGATCTGTTGTGGTTTAGCATAAGAAAACAACATCGTTCATTTCCTTTATTCCCATATATTTTGTCTAGACTTATGATGTATTATTTAAGAGGTTTTTGAAATCTCTTAAATATAAGGCTCTAGGCACCCTGGTGAGATATAAACTGAAAAAGTCTGGAGGAAGTCAGCAAAAATCCTCTAGAATAAACAATAATAGTATGTAGTCACTCATCTAACTCAAAAGACTGGGCAGAACTACTTAAAAAATTGGCTGTTTCTAAGGTTTTGTATGTCAGGGAGGAAGGATATATGTGTATTTTTGGTGTGCAAATGCACACAAATAGTATGCCAGCCTTGTGGTTCAGACTGGTGTTCACAACTATGATGTCTTTGTCTTACAACTGACCTACTGATTTTGTAGGAAAACAGGCAGTTGAGCAGTGGCTGTGAGATAAAATAGTCTCAGTTTTGGTTTTGTGGCATTTTATAAATGAAGTAGCTCCCTGTCTCATTGGGGTTGGAACTATGTGATCTTATCGTCCTTTCCAACCCTAACCATTCTATGATTCTGTATCGAATGCATTCAAAGAAAAGTCACTCATCACCTGACCTAGTTTTGGTGTTTCAACATACACTTCCCTGTCAATCCATATTAACCAAATATTTTGATTTTTTTTTATTTTTCTTAACTGCTTGATGTGTACTGTAGGTGCTTCTAAAGGAAAATATTAAACTGGCACGTAGGATTTATTTGTTGAAAGCTTGCCAGGACCCTGTGTGAGTTTGTGTTGCCTCTGTTGTAGATTCTTTTTTTTTGCCTTGGATTCATTTTTAGTTTCTTGTATTCCTATTACTCAATCTTGTCTTGCCAGGAAAAAAAAAAAAAATCAAAATTCGTATATTAGATGAGCAAAATACTTAGTGTATGGTCTTAGACTTTACCTGGTAATGTGGATGATTGAAGTTGTTTGGTACTTCACTTGTTAGCTAGACCAACACTGACCTTCCTCTTTTGTTATTTACAGTCTAGTACAAAGGCTGTAGTTTGGGCTTATGAGTAAAGCAGGAATGTCTCATCTAGATTTCATGTCTAGACAACTAAACTTGTCAAATTATTTGGATACTGCACTTCTAAACAGAGGCTCTGCTTAGTTCATCAGTGTTACAATATATTATCTTCAGCACTGGCTACTTTTGCTGAATTCTTGAAGTGATAAAATATGAACTGTTTCATTTGGTCACCTCCTTTTTGAATGTATTGAAGCACTGAAAGTTAATGTATTTGCAGACAAATGGCCATAATTTTTTTTTTTTTTTTGCTTTAGGGTCTGGGATTTGGAAGGAAATGAGAAGGCCCATTTCGTTTTACGTTCTCCTGGAATGAGTGTCTGCTGGCATCCTGAGGAGCCTTTTAAGGTTGTCTTTTCCAGCTCTTCACTCTCACCACCTTTAAAATAACAGGAGGGTGGACTTACTTAAACTACAAATCTTTGATGCTGTAGTAAGATTGAAGTTTGGAGAGCTATTGTACATTGTAAATGAATATTGGTTGGATCTGCTTATGTGAAGTCACTGTAAATTAATTCTTATTCCCATTCTTGTCATTGTACCCTCAGTCCCTCCTCCCATCAGAAATACTCCTTCTTGATTGCATAGATCAATTGCTGATAACTGTTCTGCTGGTTGCATATTAACTTACAGTTACTAGAGTAAAGGTCAAGCTTTTCTCAGTCATTGTAATATCAGTAACACAGACTCTTAAAAAGCATGCCAAGTTTTGAAAATTATCTGTTTGAAGTTAGGAAGGGATTTTTTTTGTTGTTGTTCTTGCTTGGAATATATGAAGTATATGCTGAAAAATCAAAACAAATCAATAAACTGTGATTTTATACTTACCTATTTATTGTACTGGGGAGAATTAATCAGCTGATATATGCCAAAATACTCATTAATAGTGTAGTCCTTGCAATCTTGGATTGATTATTCCTGTTTTGCCAATCAGTAACTTCCTTAAACAGCTACAAATAGTTGTTCAGATTACCACAAAAACACACACTAAACCAGAGGAAAATTGTCAAATAAGGTATCAAAATACTTATATAGCAATAGGGAAGAAAGATCTCTATTCGCATCACACTTCACCAATATTAACACCCGGTCCTTATTATGAAAACTAGGAGAACTGTTGATTTGGGTGGTATGACAGTCGAATGTGTTTGCTACAGTTTGTTACCTGGCAACTTTGTTAGCACAACAAAATTACTAAATTTGCCTCAAAATATTGCAGAATTACACCGATCTTACGTATTAGCTTGTCTTTTCTTTGGCATTTATCAAAGATTAGGCACAAGGGTTTGGAAGGGGGATGTTTTGGAGAAAAAAAAACTTCAAAAAGCTAGTAAAACTTGACAGACTTGATTGCTGAAAAGCTTATTTCACGTCAAAATACTTGCTGCACCACGTCCTTTAGCTTGCAGAAGAGCATGTTTTGATGACAGCTCTCTTTTTCCAAACAAATTTTGATGTTATCAGAGTGTTGTTTTTACTGATTCTTTGCCTTCCTTAATTATTCATGGCTATCTGAGAACCATCATCATCTCATAGAGAAAATATCTTTCATCATTTAATCAGGAAGCTCTTTCTACAGTACTTAGTAAACAATTGCTTATTATTTTAATGAAAAAAGTTTAGCTAAAAATCTGTTGCAGATTGTTATAGGATGAAGTAAGAGATGCTATATGAACTCAGTAAGTGGGAATCCAGATTCTACAGTTCCACTGATTAATACAGTTGTTTCCTTGTTACAGCACTGTCTGTCAGTCAGTTCTTTGTACTTGGGAACTTTTTATTTTTAGAAGAAAACTTTGCTTTATAATTCTGAAAGCGCTGTGCATTGGTTATCAAGACCTGGTGCTTCTAAGCACCAAAATTATATACATATATATCTAAAGATATATAGAGAGTTAGGTAAAATAATGTGATCATTATGTATAATGGTGTGACAATTATGTAGATCAAAGTGGTTTTTATTTATTGGTGGAAGAGTGTTCAGAATGTTTTCTGGTACAAAGTGAAAAATTGTACCTATTAATATTATTAGCACTTACTTGAAAGTATGGTAGGTTTGCTATAGAGTAGATAAGATTAAGATTCATTACATGCAAAGTTTACAACGTGGTATTAATTTCTCTTTACAGCTGATGGTAGCAGAGAAGAATGGAACGATCCGATTCTATGATCTAGTTACACAGCAGGCCATTCTCTCCCTAGAATGTGAACAAAAGCCACTAATGTCAGCAGACTGGTGTTTAAAAAATAATCTTAAAATTGGAGCAGTTGCTGGAAGTGATTGGCTGATCTGGGATGTCACTCGCTCCAGGTATTTTTCTACACGAGAGGTTTCTTTTATTCTCTTCTTAAGCAGTACCTGAAGAGATGTGGCTACTTCGCTAATACAGTACTTAAATACAATATGTATGGTGTCTCCTTTTCAGTAAATAAATGAACATTCATCAGGAATTATAAAATCAGTACAGATTATTCACTGGTATTCTTTGTTTCATCTTTATCAATATTTATCTGTTAGAAATAACATTGTATATCTTTGTCCCTTTGAGACAGCATCTCAGTACTGTTTACCTCTCAAAGTAAGTTTTATATGTTTGTTAAAATCTAATTCTAAATCATAAATATATAATTACTGAACCACAATGAACTGGATAACTACAGTTTTCCTACTCCAAATTGAGATATAAGCTGCAGGAATGTTCTGGTTTTCCCTCAGCTTCTTCATGGAGAGTAGACAATGTGTCTCCTTCACTGTTTAAATGATACATGCTTTCAATACTTACAGTATGAGCTGTAGTTGTTTGTAGAACAGTTTTTAACCCTGAATGTCTGTTTTAGTTATCCACAGGATAAGAGACCCATCCATGTTGACCGAGCCAGATTATTCAGGTATAAGTGTTGCCTCTGCTCTCTTGTTTTTTGTCTACATAAAGCTATGTATATGCAAAGCAGCTGTGAGTTTAGGAGCCAGGTTGTGTCTCATTTAAGTAATTTTTAGTCTGACCTGATTTATAAACTTTGTGAAATTTGTGAATGTGTGTATGTTTTACAATGACATTCAGGGCTGCGGGTGGTGAACCATTTACAAGCCATTTCTCTGAATTTATTTATCTGCTGTTAGTGCAGTATCTGACAGCTTCACACAGATAAACACAAGGGAGAAGACTCCAGCTTGTGTGCACTTCCCATAGTCCCAAAAGGATATCTGAAAAGTATGTTCATTTCATAGGTGGTCCCGAGTTAATGAAAATCTCTTTGCAACCACTGGATATCCAGGAAAGACAAATACTCAGCTGCTTGTTCATCATTTAGGACATCCCCAGGTAAATTTCTGAGGTCGGCTTTTGACTAGAATTGCATCTGTTCTCTTCAAAACAGGCTCATAAATTGTTAAAAGCTACAATTAAAAACTAGCCCAAACCATCCAGAAATTCTCCTCTGTCTACCTATTTCATTTTGGTTTGTCATCCATGCCAAGGATGGTTTAAGATCATATCACAATTAACCTGCTATTTTAAAAGCTGCTTGATCTGTCTTGTTCTATTTTGCTTTGTTTCATCAGTGCTAAGGGGAAGAAAACCAGATTTAACCTGTTATTTAATAATTTTTTCTGTATTGCTAATTCTAAAGAGGCTAAAACCAGCTGGTTGTGTATTTTACAGCTTTAAATTAATAATACTTTAAATCATTAATAACAGTATTTCCAGAGCCAATCAACACAAAGCATAGGAAATAGTTTGGTTTTGCTGGCGTTACTATACATTGGTAACGCTTACTGTTAAAGTATTACATCCAAACATACTAGTTCTAAGTACACTCAAATAACACGAAGCAATTTCACTAAAAAAGTTTTCTAAGTTTGAAAGTATGCATTTAAAATAAATAATAATGTTAACAATGGAAATAATTGAAACAATGTCTTATCAATTAGTATTTTCATGTATGTTATTTAAATGTAGTAAACAGCTAATGGAACTAATTAGTGAATAATCGATTTTTCAGCTATATTTCTGCTGTATTTTATTAGGATTTGTTAAGGAGTACTAAATCTATGGTGTTTATATGTCTGTGCAACTTATGTAGTACAGAAATCATTTATATGGTAAGCTGTATTGATATTTCTCTCTTTTCTTTTTTTAAAAGCCTATTCTTACTGGTACTGCAGCTGTAGGATCTGGTTTGACATGGCATAGAACTCTTCCATTATGTGCAGTCGGAGGAGATCACAAAATTTTCTTCTGGGTATCTGAAATGTAAAATAAGCATTTGCCTTTAGTATGAAACTTTACAGCATCATGTCTCTTTTCAAGTAAAACAAAGGTATTTACGGTTTGTACTGGTATTTATTAACCTGGAGAATACAAGAAAGGAGCAAGTAAAATATGGAACATTTGTGTTTGATTTTTAGCTTGCAAATACAAGAGCTTTTGTAAAATCGGTTATCATACATCTGATACTTCCCTTAAAATAAAATGTACACTTTTTTAACATGGTATTTGGTGTGAAATGAGTTTTTTTAAAAGTATTTTGCTTCAGGAGATTTTGTATCCAGCAAACTCAGTCTGCAGTCTTGCTCAGGTAACACAGCTCAACCACTTTTAAATTGTCCAGAGTACCTACAGGAAGAACACTTGTCTCTGTATCAAATTGCCCAGTGATGACTATCATGTAAGAAAGAAATGCTATAATGTACTACCTGCTAATGTATCTGCTAAATTATCTAGGTACCATTAGTGAAGAAGCTAATGATATAACCAGAATGATAATTTTAAGAAGTATTATTTTTCTTAGATGACAAAGTGATTTACTCTAAGTATGCCAAACAGTGTGTAGGGTTTTTTTCTCTTTACAGTTTTTTACTTCCAGCCTTCTACCAGAAAATCAAAGACAGTCTGCTTTCTAGAGGCATGTTTTTGTTATCCCTTCTATACAAGACCCAGAAATGAAGTAAAAGAGGAAAGAGTAAAAGAGAGACAACTCCTGTCTTCAGTATCCTTTTTACCTGCTTCTGCAAGTGAAATGATATAGAGATGTTCAGCTAGTGTAACAGCTCCTTACACCACTGTCACCATCCATATTAGCTAGCAGTACATAGATCTTAAAATATTCTCGTTTGTCCCTATTTATGCTGGACCAATTAAGAATTAGGACAGCAAAAAGTGAGATTACAGTCACCTTATAAAAAGTAAGACCATATTTTATTTCTCATCATTTCACATCCTTGAGAAATTTTGCTTTCCAACTGCCACAAAATTTACCTTAAAGAAGAATATAAAGTGCCTCACAGGTTCCAGCCTTGACTGGTGTGTACTTACTGGAGGATGTTTCAAGATACAGCACTTTGCTCATCTCATATCCATATTTTGGCCAGAGTACAGCCTTAATAGTAAGTTTAATTGGCTCACAGACACACATAAAAATCTTTGTGTGTCTGACAGGCAGGACTGGACTGGAGCACTGCTATCCTTCTGAATGTGTAGTGAAACTGAAACATACTTATTTTTTTTCTGTCCACTCTCAGAGCAAAGCTGTACATAGCGCCTAGCTATGCGGAATATCATATAGTATACTCAGTACCCATATGGACAAGGGAAGTATGTGTTATGTATGTGCAGGTGCATTTTTACTAAGACTTTTTATTTAGAATTGCTTAAAACCAATGGGGCAGAGGGCAGAAACTCATTTGTTCTGTAGTTAATTCAGAAGCCAGGATGGTTGTTTTTAATACTCTGGTTTTAAGGACTACTTAAAACTATTTACCAGGAATGATACGATCTTGCCAAGTTCAAGGCTCTTTGTGTTACTTCTTTCCAGTATAAAATGGGTATTAAGGAGGAAAAAAAAAACAAACACAAAAATGAACGCAGCTGATGTTTTTAGCATGTTCCCCATATCCTTCCACGCAGAACAAAATAATTAGTCAATCCTCTGATGTTGCCTTAGCATAGCACCTGGAAAACTGAAACTTGAAGAGCAATTTACAGAGAACTAAAAATCATTTATTATTTAATTTCAGTTTTATTTTTTAAAAGAACCCACATAACACCTGACATTGTATTTCTCAGTATATTTAACTGTCAAGGATTAGTAATTCTCTGAACCTTCTGTTTGCTAAATTTGTACATATTCTGACAGATTACTGAGATAGACTTTAATTCAGTTGAAGGAAAAATCATTGAAGCAGTATCAGTTTCATATAGAAAGCTTTACTAGAACCCCCTTTGCAAGCATGGATTTAGAAGACTCCATGGGAAATCAAAAAAATGTTAATCTACACTCTGACCTTTTCAGCTGTTTATTGGACCACCTTAGTAAAAACAACTGTTGCCCATGTGGAGGATCAGGTGACACCATGTCTGGAAATTTTTTGGATCAGCTTTTAGTTTCTGTTTAACTTGCCTCTCAGTTGTATAGCTATTCGAGTTCTGTACTGATTCTAACAGAATACTATGTCTTGGGACCTGTAACAGTATATAAGCATGCAAAATGCATACAGACATTGTAAGTTACCGTAGCACTTGCCAGGTTTTTTTCAGCTTGTGCAGTTTTCTTTTGCAGTTGACTAGAGGCTCTGATTTTGTTCAATATAAAAATATATGTAGTAGATCACTTCCAGTGCTTTGAAACCTGTGCTGTTGGTTTACTTTTTAGTGTACACTAATCACAAGACAAAATATTTCTTACTAATGATGAAGACAAAGCTTTGATCAGTTTTCTGTAATGCAGTTAGCTTTTGCACTCCAGGTTAGCCTCAGCATCCTGGAAGGTTAACATTTTCAAAATACTACTGTTCAACTGAACTGCCAGCAGTTACATACTGTAGTATGTATGTCCTTACTTTGACATTTATCATCCCATACATGTATACAGGATACTGGTACAAAATACTTCTTCAAATGATACACACTAAATCTGGATATTATCACTCAATCCTCCCATTGGGGTTTAAGTCATTAATAGTTCCAGTTTAACCAGTTCAATTAAAACATTTTTAAGGATTTTGGAAAATTTTAGGTCATTTTCCTCTACTCTGTTTTGCACTTTTCGTGCCCTGGATTTCCTAATTCCAGCTGGGAGAAAAAGTGCTGTGTTGCACTTTTCTATGCAACCAAATTAAAAGCAGAATGTACCAGAATGTTCACAGAAGAGCGTATTCTTGTGAGATTTCTTGTCCAGCTATACAGACCAGGAGATTCAGATAAGATTTGACTAAGCATTTACATTATTAAATTTCTGTGGCATTGCCTGGAAAACTTGTATTATGGCCATTTTATGGTAAATAGGATGAATTCTTCCCACATATAACTTAGGGGAGAAAGTTTTGAGTTAATTAAGGTGGCAATATAAATCACTGAGATAATTTAAACAAACAGCCCCTTTGCCGAACAAAAATTTGTACAATTCCTAGAAGACAGGTTAAACCTACTGAACTAGGGGTAGACTAACCCCTGTCTGTCCTTTGGGAGATGTGAGAAATGGCCAACTACGTGTTACTGTTCCAAAACAGTGTGAAACACAGGTTGTTCAGTAATTCCAACAGTGTAGGCAAAAGACTTGGCTATAGTAATTCAGCAAGAGAGTAATAATGATGTGCATATGACAGGAGGTTAGTAATAAATATATTGTGAATGTAATAAATATAAAGGAAAAGCTGCTTCAGTACATAAATGAGAATCCCATGTAAATGAGTAAAAGATTCAAATGCTCTGTGTACTGTTATCATGGATTCTGTATATGGGTTTGTAGAATGCTTAGCAAGCTGTAATAATTTGGAAGTAAGTTGAGAGTTTTGTTAGATGTTAAACGAAAACTAGCATAGCACATTTGGGTTCTAAACTTCAAGGTATTAAAGTAGTGCATCTTTATTCATCTCATCACATGAGAAGCTTCCTACCGATACCCTCAGACTATGCTAGATTCTTAACAGCTTTAGACGTATTTTTTTATTAAATGTAGCAGTATTCAGATTACAGAATCATAGAATGATTTGGGTTGGAAGGGACATTAAAGACCATCTAGTTCCAACCCCTGCCATGAGCAGGGACACCTTCCATTAAAGATGTGTGTCCAAAAAGAAGTATTCCTGTCACTGTTCTGAAATGTCACAGTAAAGTTGCATGAGGTAGCAGTTACCTGTATTTTTGCTGCCAAAGCCAGGTAACCCTGCTCACCAGACTCTGGTGTTCAACATACAGTTTGGCTGATCTGATTCAACTCATGAACCAAGCAGAAAACAGACCCTCCTCTAACACTAGTTCTCTGCCAAAGTGGCAATTTGAAATGCTTTGAGGAAGGGATCATGGTGTGCTTTAACTGATACATGGTAAAATGAGTGCATGAAGCCGTCAGTGGGGAGCAAGAAAAGGAGATGGGAAACCCTTTCTGATGATGCAACCTGTTAGAAGGGTTCAACCCACCTTTGTATTGGGACCCCATTTTTAAATGGTCTGATCAGTCCTTTGACCCTGTTGTAGACTGAAGATAATACAAGCAACCACTGAAGATAGGAAAAAAAAAAAAAAAACCCAAACCCAACAAACAAACAAAAAAACCCCACCCAACCAGTTTGTTATTTTACAGAATTCCTTACTAAATTGGAGCCTGGTACCTCTGAGGTTCCTTGTCTGAAAACAGAAGTACTTACGCACCAAGAAACAAGTGAAACCAGTGGTGGGTACTGCTGAATAG
Organism: Nymphicus hollandicus; assembly: GCA_009823435.2. Classification (NCBI taxonomy): domain Eukaryota; kingdom Metazoa; phylum Chordata; class Aves; order Psittaciformes; family Cacatuidae; genus Nymphicus; species Nymphicus hollandicus. The sequence goes on from WTXV02001711.1 coordinate 49,868, forward strand.
AACAGAAGTGTTAGACACACTACAGCTATACACCTCTTTTCCCTTTTGCATAAGGTACAGGAGTGGTTTCTAACATGATTACAGCCATGCTTTTTCATTAGATCCCATAGTTATTCGGTGCTCATTATTTTTATTGCCTGTATTGAAAGCATTGCCCTTCACCACTCAAATTATGCATGTAAGCACCGAAACAGTTTATTCACTGGCCTTTTACCTAGTTTAGGTAAAAGCGGTGTGTTTGTACTTCGCGAGCACCTGGCCACAACGGCCTACTCTGTGCGCTGCCCCCCAGGGTCGCAGGGTCGGCCAGAAGCCGGCGGAAGTGAGCTGAGGCTCAGACCTCCAGCTCCCTCCCTCTCACGGACTACACTTCCCGCGATGCCTTGCGGTGGAAGAGGAGACGGCGCATGCGGCCCCTCTCCTGAGTGGGGTTTTTATTTCCGGGCCGAGCTCAGGAGGTTGCGTTCGGAGGGTCGGTGCGCCGGGAGGCGGCCGGCGGGCGCGGGGCCGCGGGGATGGACGAGGACGGGCTGCCCATTGTGGGCTCCGGCATTGACCTCACCAAGGTACAGGCTGCGGTCGCCCGGGGGTCCGGAGCTGTCCCGCTTCCTGCCCCGGCGGCTGCTGCGCTGGCCCTGGTTCTGGGCGAGCCGCGGCTGCTTCCGTCTCTTCTGCGCGGCCCGGCCCGGCCGCGGCCTTGGAGACCCCCCAGGCACCCTGGGGAGCCGGGGCGCTCTTCGGTTGCGGGCAAGGAGGGCTGCTTTGGGGCTGTGTGCTGGGGCTGCCGGGCTGTGCAGCCCCACCGCTGCCCCTGCGCCAGGGGCACAACTCCCGCAGCGGGGTCTTGGCTTAAGCGGTCTCCCCAGGAGCGGTGTTAATGTTTTCCCAAGGCGTTTTGCTGCTGGTTTGCGATAGCAGTGCATGCAAAGGCAAAGCCGTTTCAGTCTCAGGACTGTGAGCCAAATCCCTGTCAAGCAAATAGGTGCCTGTTTGCTACCTATTCGTGTCTTTTAATTTTGCAAAAACATTTGTTTTTCAAGTACAGAGCATAAAGATAGAACAATGATCCTTCCATCCTTTGTGCTGCCCCATAAGTCTCATAAGTTTGTAAGCACTACTTGACAGGTTTGGAACTACAGAAGTAAACTCTAGCAGACCTGACCATACAGGTGTACAGACTGAAAACTTGTTATAGCAGCCACAAAAGTCTCACAGAAGATCAGGATGTCTTAAGACTGGCAAAGTGTAGTGAATGGCTCCGATAGCAAATGGCAAACTAAAGAAGAGGTGAAGACCAGAGAGTTGCTCTGTTCACAGACTTGTTCAGTACAGCTGGAATTTGGATGGAAATATTTTTCCTTGTAAATCCTTCACTTTAACCAACTATGATTCCATAGGGTAATTTCCTGTGTGAAGTTTAAGACTTAAACAGTCATCCAAGGTAACTAACCCTGAGGCACTATAATGTTATACATAAACATTTGTGTGAATGTTCCTGATTACAGTATAAAGGTTTAAATAAAAAAGCCAACTGTCTATTACACTATGAGCACCAGACTTTTTTTCTTTTTTGACAACATTCTTTTAGTCTGAAAATACATGTGCATCAGGTCTGACTTGGAGGAGTGACAATAAAGTGTAATCTTAGGATAGTCTGGGATTGCAAATAAGAAAAAGTATGGGGAGTCACTAGAGACTGAGACGACAATTTCAATACTCTATTTTTTATTATGGTGGTGATGTAACCACCTTTGTTGAGTATTTGTATGGAGGACCAAGTTTGCTCTTCCTTCTGAAGCTTCAGAAGGAAAGATTCTGATATCCTCTTTGTTTTTTAAAAGTTTTAACACTGATTTTCAGCAGTGTTCACAATTTCATTTAAAATTATTTTCTTAAATGAGACAGTCCTTCATTTATATGGATCTTGTTGCCTTTTCTGTATATCCTGCAACTTTTCAACTGTCAGTAGATTTTTAGTGAAAAAGGATTTGTATACCTGTGTACATATAGATACTAAAAAATTGTTTATATATATCCATTCATGGGAAGTACACGAGGCAGATTTCTAGAATAATTTCTTTTAAAAAGTTTGCAATTTTTAACAGATCTTTGAATCCAAATGTCAGAACTGACATCTGTGTATGGTCTAATTTTCTTCTATTATTTAATGCAGGTTCCCGCTATTCAGCAGAAAAGAACTGTAGCATTTCTAAACCAGTTTGTGGTTCACACAGTGCAGTTTCTCAACCGCTTTTCTACTGTTTGTGAAGAGGTATGTTTATCATTTTCCCAGCTGTCATTTTATACAATGAAAAATAAAAATCCTAGACATGAGAAAATTCACTTAAATATTTTTGATGCAGCAATACTGGTAGCTTAAACCAAAAAAATGTAGTCTGCTTTCTGTTCAAGGTTTCTCTCAAGTAAGTGCTTAAGACAGATTTTTTTTCCCCAAGATATCCGCATGAGCCGCTAATTATACCGCACTTAATCCTGTTGTTTCCTTAGACTTTTATGTTTGGCACGGTCTTTGAACTTTTTGATACATGGAATTTGTTCTGAGCAGCTCCATCTGTGGATATCATCTTGTTTTGGAAGAAGGTTGCCATCTTCCTATGGTGCTGAATCCATTTTGACAGTCAGTATCCCTCTCATCTGTGTCCTAGGGTATTGCATCAAAACTTGCTTTCAGATTTTACCACCTTTAATTTTAAAAGGTGATACACTAAGCTCTGACTGTAAATTCTTCCTATGTGGAAAAAAAAAGACATTTTTGGCAAGCGATTAGTACGGAACATGAAGCGCTTAGTTTTAGTATCTTGTAAAAAAGAGAAAACCAAAGATACTTAGTGTTAATAAGTTTTTGTGGTGACTTTAGTGTCAATAGAAATATAGCAGACTGACAGGACTGGAATTGTCCACTGAAGGGGACAAAAGTGATTCCTCCCTTGTAGAAAGGGTGTTTTCTAATGTGGCTTTAAGCTTAACCTTTTTGTCATTAGTGGTTATTTTGTAACTGTTCACTAGTTTATTCCACAAAGACTTCTATACAGCCCTAGCCAGCACAGCTGTCAAATGCAATTAGACTAAGCCCTGTAATCTGAGAATTTCTCTTATTTGTTAGTGAGGTTTAGAGCCAGTCCCGTGACAAGTATGAAATTTTGCTACCACATCAACATATGGAGCTTCAGAGGAACAAAAGTAATTTTTTTTCTAAATTCTTAAACTTATTTTAACTTGATATGTGGAGCAATGTAACTGCCTGGTGATGCTGTTGTTAGTTGTCCGAAACTCAGTTATCACATGATCTCAATATTACTTCTTACATAGACACTGTGGAAATCAGAACATATGTATTTAAAGCCATCTTGAGCACGCAGCAACACGCATCTACTTAATAGAATGGTTATTAATTAACCTAAACATGTACTTACGCAAGAGAACTAAAGAGTTGCTTTATAAACTTCTTGAAAAGTTTTTTTGTATTTTATGAATTTTTATGAATGTATTTTATTATGGAGTACAGAAGTGGTTTTAGTGTGAAAGGTCCGAGTGTAAATCAACAGAAGCCAAGAAATTCAAAATTAGGGCTGACACCACCCTTAACTTTAAATTTCTTGGCTCTTGTCTAGTCAAACTGACCTGTAAAGTTATATAACTGTCTTTTGTACATCTTTCCTCCCCTTTCCCCAGCTACATGTAGAGCACATAGTTCCTTTCAACAGGAACTAACTCCTCTTCGCGAACAAAGAACCATCTGTAAACAAGTCAACGCGCTATCCAAAAAGACTAACTCCTGTCAGTCTCTTTTTACTTTTTCTAGCATGTTGGCAGAAACTGCCGTTTTCTTAGGGTGTTAAAGTTCTGCTTCAGAGCCAGGCAGAGTCTTGCCAATTTGCCAGAAAGCTGTCAGAGTGGTATATATCTGCCAGCCAGCATGCTAGCCAACTTCACTTGGACAGGTCTGGTGGAGTATGGTAGTGATTAGTTAAAAGAGTGACAGTTCTTATAGAATAGTTCAGAAAAACCTAGGTTGTATTTAAAAAGAAAAAAAAAAAAGTCAAAATTTGACTGAGGTGCACCTGGAGCATATAAAGCTTCTGGTTAGTACTGGTTCACTGCATGTTTTGACTGTATAGGACTTTCAATCACCTGCTGTATTCTTTATCAGATGTTTCTACTTTGCATTTGCTCAGTAACATACACGCTTCATATCTTTTCATCTTTCACATTTGGAAAAAGCTTGAAAAAAGTTGTTTTGGTAACTGCAAGAGTACAGTGTGTCTACCTTTATTCTCCAGTTGCCTAAAGTAATACCCTATTTACTTTGGCTTTCTTTTGTACATCATCTGTCTTCATATCTGTCATTCATTATCTGGCAAAACTAACTGCCTAGTAAAATTTATTTAAAATTCGAACAACTGTAGCTACTGTACCAAAAAGGGACGTCATTACTGCACTCATTTCATAACGTTATTTCTTCTACTCCCCGTTCAGCAGTTGGGAGACAAAAGAGATTTTTTTTAGGTGAACTGATTTATAGGTACAAGTGCCTAAGGGAGTCTTTTCATGTACTATTTTTTTTCTGTTCTAGAAATTGTCAGCACTCTCTCTCCGTATCCAACAAATTGAAACAACACTCAATATTTTGGATGCAAAGGTTTGTATGTATGCAGACTTTGTTTTCTAACAGTGACAGCCTCCTAGACTACATGAACTAGCTTCCTTTTCATAGTCTGAATTGAGAAAATAAGTTTTCATAATGATTTGAAGGTGCTAATATGAAATGCTCACATAGCAAACTCTCTCTTTGCATGCCTTGCTGCTTACATTGTGTTACATTTGAAAATGTAGTTGATACAAAAGAAAGGAACCAGCAGCACATAGTGGAAATGTTGGGTTTATGTCTGATAATGTACATATGGACATATGAATATAGAGAACATAATGAACAGGGAAAGGGATCTTGGATCTTGAAAGGGCAACTGAACTATACAGCAGTTTAGTTGTCTTGATTTTATTGCAGTTCTTGGTCTTAAGAAAATGGAGAGAAGATTCCTGATATTAAAATATTAAACATGTGGCAGAGTTGCATTATGAAATAGCATTTGCCATGCAAACTCTAATAGGAAATTTTTGCCCCCTTTGTAAAACTAAAGTATCTTTGTAAGTGTTACCGAACTATAAGGATTTCAGCTGGTATAAGTAACTACGGAGATGCCTTGTGAACGTTTTGATTTTGAAATGTGACCTGAATTTGATCCAAGCTAACACAAATATGTCTGATGCATCTTCTTTAGCTGAAATGAAAAAAAGAATATAATCTGTAGTCGTATACTATAATTTAATTTGCTAAAAGAAAAAAGAAAGATTCAAAAAAAACACCCCCTGTAAAGTTTTAACCAATCTTTCTTTCAATAATGGTTCATTTTGGTTTGCTGTTCTGGGAGCAGGGGTAGGACAATTTGAAACAGTTCATTAAGATCTTTGTGAATGAAACACTGTAATAGTACAAACAGTGCTTACTAACTAATTTATTTCAGAGTACTTAGGAATTATCACTATTAATAATTATAGCAAACTTCATAATCATGTTAAATAGAACTTCCTTCAAATAGATATGTGGCATATTTAATATCCACTCTCAGTGTTTCCTTAAAAGAGAGTGAAAGATGCAGAAAATTGCAAAATCTGTAACCAGTCACCCATCTGTTAGGTAATAGAGCTGTTCTTGTCATGATGTCTTTCACTGTAGATGAAGTAGCAGAGAAGATGGCACAGCTCTGGTGTGGTTGGTAAGTGGAGGAGCAAAATGCTGGCAAGATGTTGCAGCTTTTCCTACACTGCATCCTTGTGTTAGCAGTGAGAGCTCCAATGGCGTGTTCTGGGTTTTTTGTTGTAGAAGCCACCTGAATAGAAAAATCTTTTTTTGTTGTTTTTTTGCCAAATACC
>WTXV02001712.1:0-19514 GCA_009823435.2 Nymphicus hollandicus
CTCGATGGCACGGTGTGGAATTTAAATGGATCTCAGTTTTGTATACAGCAACTGTCAGGATATAAACTGCATTTTTCTGAGTGAATATTTTATCTGGTCATTTTGTAAGGCCTCTTGCCTTTCAAATTGCACTCGGCAGAAAGCAGGCTCTGGGAAAGCAGAAAATAAGCTGCCTCCTGAGTGACAGCTCCGAGGGACCAGGCGAGTTAAGGGATTAATTTGTTTGATTCAATCTTTAAAGAGTTTACTCTGAGAGCGCAGACAGGCCTGCAGATTACAGCACGGGTGCAGGGGTGGGCAAAGCAGTTGTTTGGATAGAGCCCATGCGCTACCTTCCGGTTTTGTCAGTCCATAATTGCTAATACATAAAATAAAAGCAAAACCACAACCGAAGCAGTGGAATTAATTACCACGGTATTTTTGCTCCTCCAGGTTAATCGCATCGTGTGGATGACTGATGGTAACCCCAGGGCCTCCTGCAGCCACCAGCACCCGGACAGCAGAGCTCCAGGGAGAAGTCCATTGGTATAAATCACTGCACTGGGACTGATCAGTTCCACAGCCCATGCTCCGAGGAGAAACTACACTTTATCTGGAAGGAACTCCAGTGTCTGGGCAACATAAACTGTGTCTGGATCAGGCTCTTATCAGGTATGTAAAGATGTGCAGCTTGTATCTCTATTGCACTGCTGAAATCAGGGCCCAAGGCAGCCACACACAAACTTATTGGCCAGAAGTTAAAAGTCTGACCCTAAGCTGAAAATGCAAGCGTTGACCATGGCCATGGTATTTATAAGTACTTTCAAAAGCTGCTATGGATCATAGGATCACAGAATGGATTTGGTTGGAAGGTGCCTTTAAAGGCCATCTCATCCAACTCTTTCCATGGAAGAGGAAGCTACTCATACAAATCTGAACTCATGTTCAAAAGGCACCAAGAGTCTTGCTGTGTCCAAAGTATTGAACATTGACAGGTTTTATGCTGACAACATCCCAGCCATTGACCCAGACAGTGCTGGGCCTGTACATTAACATTATGGCCCAGTTCATCATGCTGGGCAATTTCTGTGGCTCATAATGGAGCAAAGTGTCTTACACTGCCTTGAGCTTAGTCTTTTCCATCACCAGTGGAGATCAGCCCATGTGTTTGCTGGCAGTGAGTCTGCCCTGTCCTGTCCTCATCCAGGAGATGACAAATTGCCACCCAACGCCCCTATGGAGATGGCAAGAGCCTTCCCCTGCTTTTCCCAACCAAAGGGCTTCCTTCATGTCAAGACCTCAAAACACAACAGCAACAGCAAACCCCAAATGGGAAAGAACCAAATTAGCTCCAGACAAATTGGCCACATTTGGCAACGGGGGATTCACATTCAGCTTTGGGGGATGAGGTGGGTGTGAGGGTGCACGAAACTGTCCTGGTGCAGCAGGATTTGTGCGCTGTGTGTGGCTCGGGGCTCAGTGAGGGATGGTGAAGGGGCTCTGGCCAGTGCTGCAGCCCAGGAAGACTTTTGTTGAAGTACTTTTTACCTTCCCAATTCCCAACCATTCAGGCAATTGCTGAAAACAATTGAAGCATTCAATGCTCAAAGCATTGAAGGTAGAAACAGGTTGGAGACACTGCAGGTTTTGATCAAGTTAAAGAGATCTGGTTTTGTTCGAGCTTAGAGACTGAGCAGTCCCCATTTCTCATCCTTTCTGATGAGCCTCCAGTCCCACTCATTGGCACCCACCAACGCAGCTTCTGAGAAGTGGCTTCCGTGTCGCTGGCCATTTGTTGCTGCCATCTGAAAACATAAGCACACTTATTTAAATCAGCACTAATTAATGTTGGGGTTTTCCTCCGTTTTCCCTATGATGTGCAATGCAGCAGGAGCAGGGCAACACAGGCTTTCACTTTATTTAATTACTTGAATGCAACAGTTCCCAGGCTGCAGTGCACCGGCTGTCACAGAGGAGCAGCTGAAGAAGCTGTTTATTAACAGTTTTCTCCCCAGGAACACGAAGCTGGCTTTTCCTAAAGCCAATGTTAACAATGGGTTAAGGTGCTGCTAATTAGGGACAAACCTTTCCTAGGACACATTAGGGAAAGTGCAGTTGCTCGGGATTGGATCTTCTCCACACCCCTGGCCCAGGTGGTGCCTTCAGCTGCATGAATCACTTCAGGGCCAATAATCCACCCAAATTGCCCTCAGCTGCTCAGAAGGTGGGATGAGCTCGTTACAGAGGTTGGTTCTCCACCCAATGGTCCTGGGGTGGGCAGGTATAAATGAGGGGTAACCCCTAGAACCAGGGCTATGCAGTGTTGTTGAGGTTGGAGGGAGGTTGAGTCTGTGCTGTGTGATTATAGTGAAGAGTTTTGCCTTTGTTTTGTGTTCTGAAGGGCAGAAGTGGCTGCAGAGCTGCAGTTGTTCTCTTCAGCTGACCAAAGGAGATACCAGGTGGGAAGTATTTCTTTATACTCAAAGTTCTTTAATGGGATAAACTGCAGGAGAGCTCAGTGTGTTTAAATACTCACCAAGTACTTGCATTCTTGTTCCAAGGTTGTAAACGGTGGTGTGTGGGGTGAGTATCCACCTTGTGTGTGTGGTGGTCTAGGTGGGAGGGGTAAGGAGGGTGTCCCCCTGGTTTGGTGGTCACATAGGGAAGCATTGAGAGTGGGGCAGGACTCTTGTAGGTGGTAACTTGGAGCCTCCCCCTTTGGTCTGAGGTTCATCAATCCCTGCAGCTTGTTCCCTTGTGTCTGGTTTGAGATGTGGTTTGGTTGGTGTTCTTCTGGTAACCCTGACCATGCAGACATGGTGTGTGCCAACCGGCTGGGCTGGACTCACTTGGTTTGAGGCTTGACAGAGGCAATGGCTCCTGTTGATGCTGTGGCATCACTGTGCTGTGGCAGGGTGGCCAATGAATGTGAACATCAGTCTTGCTTTTTATTTGCAATGAATGCTTTGCTCCTTGAGCTCTTGTTGCCTTCAAGGCATGCAGGCCTGTTCAGCCAGTGGAAAGTGGGCTTTATTTTGTTGTCTCCAAACCAATAAAAGTCCTTTTGTGGAAAATGAATGGCAGATCAGGTTATAAAAATCCTACAGGCGTACTGTGGTGAGGTACTGAAAAGCGCTGGTCCCTCTCTTGATCACATCCCTTAGATGTTATCCACACAGGTACCAGGGAGAAAGAAGAACCCGGATTATTAAAGCCATAGTTCAAGGGCAATTGAACAATCTGCATCCATGATACATTGGATGAGTGGTTTGTGAGCTACAGAAGAATGGGGCTGTGAGTGAAAGGAAACGTGGCTGTAGTGGTGCTGGTTTTACCCCTGTGCAGCTCCCTCAGGAGTTGTTCCTGGCTCCCTTGTATTTGGGTTAACTGAAAGCACCAGAGCTTTGCTGGCTTGTGTCAAGTTGAGGGTCTGACTGACAGAGTGTGGTTTGCTCTGGGGTTGATGCTTATGAGCAAGGATGCAAAGAAAGTGGGAATGATGGTGTGCGGGTCTTGCGTGATTTGATTGATGAATGATGTGTTCACTGTAAAATGACAGATATTCAACACAAGCACTGTCCTGTAGCTTTTTTCCTACATCTGATGATGTATGATTCTTCTACTTTGGTTAGTGGTAGAGAATAGGAGCTGGATACCCAAGGTGTATAGACTTGGCTTTGAAACTGAACACAAGAGTCTCTCCCACTGTCCTGGTCAAAATGATGGTGCTGGGACAAACCCAGAGGAGCTCTCCTGCAGCTGCAGCAGAGGCTCTGAGTTCATGTTGTGGGGTTGAGAACAGGATGATCCTGCTGAAATCCTGTGGCAAGTCCTTTGCAGAGCAGAGTTCCTGTAAAGCGAGCGGCCCTGAGCTGTGACTTAATTGCACTTCTGGTTTTCTTCTATTATTACTCCAGAAGCAGTTTGGATTCCCACGATGTTCTGTTGTTATGCACATGTAGGAAACAGTCTGGTGGGAGGCAGCTTATGGTGTAGGAAGAAACATCCTGGGGGACTGAATGCCTTGGGGATGAGGTTTAAACTATTTCCTCACACAAGTCCTCCAAAGTGAAGGAAGAGCTGAGGCAGTGGCGCAGCAGGTAACATTCTTGTTCTCCCAGAGAGCATCACTGCAGTCCTACAAAATACCAGAGCTATGAGACTTCGGTTCTGTTCTAAAAACAGAAGCACTTGATGAGCAAAAGGAACTTACAATATTTTGTCCTTGTTTGCCATTTTAAGTGTAACCCCCCCTGTGCTTCTCTTGTTATTGCTGCACAAGTATTTAGCAAAGCATTCATCTTGCTTGTCACTAATAACATGCAAATTAAACACCTGCTCTAGGACTCTGTCGTGCTTTGTTCCATTAGATGGTATTGACATGTCAGATATTGGGACTCTAATGCAGAAAAATGGTGCCATTTTCATTTATCTCTCCTAATGAAGAATGAAGGTGTGTGCTCATACAGGGCTGCCCACAGTGATGCAGCCAAAAGGGAGAAACAATACTTAATATAGCCACTAAATTACATGTGACATCTCATTTAAAGATAAACAGGCTGAAGGCATGTGTCCAAATGGTGCTGATGAAGTTTTTAAGTGTTCCTTTGGATTTGCATTTAACCAGCAATTTGGTAGTGAAGGTGCTGTGCTGGCCAGGGGATGGCAAGAGCTGCTGCTTAAAACATGAGCTAAAGCAAGAGAAAGCTACAAATCCCAAGGGACACATAAATGGATTGATCCCGACATTCCCTGCCAGTCCCAAAGGAAAATAGGAGCTGTACCCAGTAGATGGTGGTCATAAGATGGGTGGATGGGGCTCTTGTGCTGTGGGATGCCAAAACTTGCTTGTCTCCGTTTGCAGAGCTAGGCTTCTGACAGCACTGCTGGTACCATGGCATGGGGCTGTGTTTCAGTATTTCAGGGCTGTACGTGCACTGTGAATGATGTCCTCATCTTCTAACTTAATCCAGTGCTTTGGTCTCCTTGGCTGCAGGAAGACTTCCTCCCCCAACAGACTCTCTGTATCCTCTTTGCTCTGATTCAAGCTCATTTCTTCCCGATTGATCCATCACAAGCATGGAAATCGGGTCCAGCTTGGTAGGGAAGCCCTCTATGCATTTGAAGCTCATCATATTATGCTCTCACTCCTTTTTCCACCTAAATAGTTTGTCCCAGTTTACTCAGTATTTTTCCACCAGCTTCCCTGGCTGCTTCTGTTTTCCTCTGGACCTGTTGTGCCTGGCTTTGCTGTGTGATGCCCAGCTAGACACAGTAATTAAGCTGAGGCTCTTCCAGTGAAAAACAGTGAAGCAAGATTCTGGTTTTCGGGGTTCTGTTCCTGTTTGTGTGATAGGAAGCACTGATTTTTCAGTAGGGCTTCATCCTGTGATTTTTGCTTGTGTGGGCAACCTGGGCCATCAAGAAGCAACTAATGCCTTGTTTGTGTGTGCAGCTGGGGCTTCTTGGTACCTTGCACAGCCTGTTCCTAGAGGCAGGCCCTGGGGCAAAGCATCTTGTGATAAAAGGAAGCCTTCCAGAGGGAAAGCACAAAGAGCCATATTCCCCTATCAATACTTGCCCACCTCTTGAAGTGACTGCTTGAACTGGTGTTTCTGTGATGTTTTTCCATTGCTGTCCTTGGATGATTGTCTTTGATTTACTTTCAACTAATTTCTTTTGAAAAGTGCTCCAGAGATGAGCTCTGTGATTTATTCATGTCCAGCTCTCCTAGATTTGTACCAGACTTTGTTTGCTTGCTTGCCTGTTTTCCCCCAGAACATAGCCAGCAGCAGCAGGAACAAGCTCAAGCAGAGGGTGCTTTTGTGGCCAGGCACCGAACACACAAATGACCAGGATGCAGAGCTTCAAAAGCATTCAGCAGCATGGAAAAGCCATGCCCACGGAGGCAAACAGCGGGTGTTACCAGACCATTCCCCTCCAGATCTTTGATTAGTCACATTTAATGGGATTTCACTAGCATTTGACCAGTCGTCTTCATGGTCACCCATTACCAGCTCCAGCCAACCCCCTTGCATTCACTACATGTTTCTTTGCTCCTCCTTGATAGATGTCAGGCTCAATCTACAATGCAGCTCTCAGAATTTCCTGGTATGGGGTCACTTGGCATTCAGCACTTGGAAAGATCACATACTTGTACTTGTTCAGTCTTGATTCTGATCAAGAGAAGAGCTGATGTCATTTCAGCATTCCTAAAGCTCCCCCTCCCTTCTGGCTGTTTTTTAGAGTATAAAGCAATTCGACACAGGCTGTGCTTTGTTGATTCTTATTTGTTGCATCTTGCAATGTGGCAATACCCATAATAAACACAGGCTGGGATTGCTTGTGGAGATTCTGCACTTAACTCTAAATAGATCCCTTCCTGTTCCTCCAAAGAGGTTTACAATTTACCATATTAAAAACAATAGAAATCGATGCACTTCCGCTCACATAAAATATTCAAAGCAGTTTGATGGGGTTTATTGTTTAATAAAGAGTTTGCATGCCCAGGGCACTGCACTTTACAATCCTTTCCAGTGTCTGGCCATGTAACTTGCCTCTAGCAAAGAGTTCTTGATTCATGTAGTACCTCTCAGTGATGTGCAATTGTCAGTTCGAGCCTCAGTGCATTTTAATCATGGCTGGCATGAGCTTCCCCCTGCTGTCTTTCAAGCCATAAGGAAGTCATACCTGCTAAATCTCATGGTGTTTTGTGATGGAGACAAAGCTGGACCTACTCCACCATCTAAGCAGGAATTGGGTATTTCTAAGACCAGCCACACTTACACCACTGAAGTTTCTGGGTGTGTTATAGCCTTTAATTTACTTCCCTCCCCCCAGCCCATGAGAAATGGAGCTTTTCCATATTGCCTCTTGTCTAGCTGGGAATTGAGGACTGGAGCAGGGAGGGGGCTGCCTGCAGAGAGCCTGAGGCAGAGCCATAGAGGTCTGCCAGCATCGTGGCCTCATCCCTGCTCTGGTTTCTCGCTCATGTTTCCCTGAGCTGTGCAACCCTGTGACAAGTGATGTTCAGCAAATCATGTCAAGCTGAGGGTTTGTTGACATGATTCTTCTGACCTGAATGGGAGGGGTGGGGAAGCCTCTTCATTAATGAGAACAAGCAAAAGAAACTATCCCACATCTCTCTTTTTCACCAGCAAACACTTGTGAAAGCAACAGAGCTGTGCAGGGGAGGCAAAGCTCCGCTGAGATTCCTCCACGCCTATGTTTCTGCAGCGGCACATAAGGTGTTGCTGTGGTTCATGGATGATGACTTGCAGTGTTTGGGTGGCCTCATCTCCTTTCCCCCAGCACAGTGTAGGTGATTTGGAAATGCTGAGGAGCAGGAGCTCACAGAGCATGCAAGGGCACCTCCTACCAGCCCAAACCTGTGCGTGGCCCTCTGTGTGGCCCCACCACTCATATCCACACCCCTCAAGAAAACTTAGATTTCATAATAAGATGCTTAAAAGTCACTATGACACAATCACAGTTTATGGGGCCCTTTGTGTGTATTTTCTGATTTGCATGACTCCCCAGGGTGGCAGGTCCAGATCTCTCTTAGCCCACAAACTGAGGCACCCTCTAGTTGGCTTTGTATGGGTGATAGCTGCTGGGGAAAGTGGGGCTATGTTGTGATCTCAGCTCATTGTGCTAGGGGAATGGAGTGTTTGAGAGACTCTGCTATAACAAGATGTGAACAAAAATGGCATCGGGGAATAGATTCTTCATTTAAATAATGAGCACCCCTTGTTGCCTGACAGATGGTCATTTTCTGAGATATGCAAAGTCTCTTTGGAGGGGTCAGATTGCTTGTATTTACATGGAATAATGAGGGAGAGGCACTGGTCCCAACACATGCTGTGTTTTTCACATTTTTCCAGGGGTATTCCCAGCTGTCTCTAAAAAGAGCAGATCTGATCCTTTGCAAACCTTGTGTGAATCTGACCATGCGTCGTTGCATGAAGAAATCAAATGGTAATGGGAGGGTCTCTGATTTTGGGCAGCTATTATAATGCTCTTAAGCATCTTGAGCTGCTAGAAAAGAAGCTTGATACTGATGCCAGAAAACATCTTGGGCCTGAATGTGCCTTTACTTGTGCAGCACTGGCTGCGGTCCAATATCCACTTATCTGCACGCCAGTGGCGTCTCCAGGATAGAACACGAGGGAAGGCAGATGGATGGCAAAGAATTTGCTAAGGGGTAGGGCATCTTCCTACGCACTTCCCCACTTGCTGCATCCACTTTTAATGTAAGAACTAAAGATGAGGCACCGAATGCTTTGGTTTAACAATTATTTATTCCACCAGTGTTGATGATGGACAGCAGGAGTTGTGCAGCAGAAGTGTTGGGTTTATTGGTACACCGGGAACTCCTGACTGTTTCATATTATAACCAGGATGGTGGCAGCCCTATTGGGCATTGTGTCTGCTTTGACAGAGGTGTCTCAATTGTCCACCCACTTCTGAGGCATGCTGGTGCTTGCTGTCCTCATACAGAGTATAAAGCCAAGCAGCCTCTTCTATGCCAATCGCCAGGAGACAAAGACCTGGTTGCTTATGGCTCCCACAATGCCCAAGATCTGTGCTGCTTCTTGGCCAAGAAATTAGATACTGCTATAGGGTGTTTTGTCTATGCAGAAGCATTCAATGAATGTATGAACTTGAAGGAATTGTTGAAGGAATTGTTCAGCTGTCCTTGAACCCTGATGGAGGAACTCTTACTGATATCTGATGGCCCTAGCGTAGTTTCTCTTGCTGTACATAAATCACTACTCAGGCTTATGTGTTAGACCAAGCAAGGCCCTTAAAGTCCCATTAAGGTCCTCCTGGAATGAGAGGAAAACAAACTCTGAACTTAAACTGAAGAAGTCTCTTAACGACTGTATTTGTGTGTTGTTTTTCTGCCTTTTCTTGTATGAGAGTCCTTCATTCTGCCCCATTTCTTCCAATGCCAAGGAAGCATGAAGACTCTCTGTTGGGGAACATGCAGTGATGATCAAGTCCCAGACAAGGGAGTATTCAGCTTGCAGATAGCAAAACAACCCTCTTTTGAGCTCCCTTCAGTGGTGTAGGGTTAGGTTTTCCTATCACATTTTAAAGAAGGCTGAAAACCCAGAACCCCTTTCAACCTCCCAGTTCTAAAAAGCCTAGAAAGGGGCAAACAAGTATGTAAACAGCAAAGGCAGCGACTTACTTTCTTTGCTTGGCAGCTGAGAGATGCTCCCATAAAATTCAGCACTTTCCAGCATCCTCACCATGTGGTCTTTTAATCTCTGGGTAGCAATGTGTTTGGAAGAAGCCAAGTCAATCAACACCCATTTTTCACAGTGAATCAAGTGCTAGTGTCAAATTCTGGTCTGTATCTTGTGCCAAAAGAAGCTTGTTGTCACCTAAATGGGGAGCTTGCCACAAGCATGCCCTAAATTACGTATTCCTTGTCAAGTCTTGGAGACTGAAACCAAAGTTGTACTGTGATAGGGCTTTTCTCCATTTTTTGGTTAATTCCTTTCCAAAGGAAAGGTTTTATATGGTTTTCCATATGCTCTGTCCTCAGACTGGCAGAGAAATGGGAGATTTGGGTGACACCGTATCCCTGTCAAGGCTTTTGCTCATCCACTTCTGCTGGCCAGTGCTACTTGCTAAGAGCTCTGTGCACCTGGGAGGGAATTTCCAGGGACCTCAAATTACCGGTGAGTTTATGAAACGTTGGCCTGATCTTCTGCATGGTTTCCTGGCACCGTATGGAGGTGTTGGCTTTGCTCTTCTTGTACGCATAAACTGTTACAACTTATAAAGCATTTCCATTAAGAAATTGGGGTTTAGCTGGTTGATCTGCAGTGAACCAAACAGGCAATGTTTACTAGTGACATCCCTGTGGATGGGGCTTTATTTGCAGGGGTGGGAAGAAAAGGAGAGAGCCTGGAGCAGCAAAACAATTGGCAGCATGTAGTACTGACAGGCAGTGAGACCTGCAACCAAAACCCAAAGAAAAGGCAATGTTTCTAAAAGGTGGATGTTCTAAATTTAGATGGGGCTTGGGGCACCCTGCTCTAGTGGAAGGTGTCCCTGCCCATGGCAGGGGGCTGGAACTGGATGAGCTTGAAGGTCCCTTCCAACACAAACCACTCTATGAAATATGTGCAAAGCTAAAAAAGCTTAAGCTTTTCTACCCCCCATCATCCATGCAGGCTGTATGTGTATTTGGGCTCAGGATGATGACATGCATGTGTACATCTGGTGGTGGTATTCAATAATGATAGAGGAGCTGGTGACAACCAGAAGTGATCCATTGATGTGCGATGGGATGCTCCCAAAGAACCTGCTCTGTTGTGCTGTGCATGAACACAGGTAATGAAATGCCATGTTCTTTCATTACACTTCAAAATACAAAGGAAACCACTTATCTATGTCTGTGGAATTAGAAAATTGGCATCAAAGAGAACCTTCTCTTTATCCTTTATAACATCAAATGCTTTCAATAGTATCTGGCAAAGGCTTTAAAGGGGGGAAATCTGACAGGCGTTCAAGTGCTACTAGCAGTCCAGCCTTGTAGCCTCCAGTGTGAATGCCCTACAAGTACAATGATAATGCACTGGGGCATTCAGAGCATAAATGGATGTTTTGTCTTTAGCTTTCATTTGGTTGCACTCAGAATCTGCCCTGCAGCTCCTGGATTAATTAAATGCTGACAGGCTACTAGAATAGGAGCGGAGCTCTCCCACCCTTTATATGTGTTGCACAGACTGAAGTACATAGTGCCCCTAGGAAATGAGCTTGTTCCATTAGGCAAAATCAATAAGGCAGAAATCTCTGTGAATTTTTTCTATTACATTACAAATAGACTAAAACTATATACCTGGTGCAGTGATCACTGGTGACAGTGATCATTGCTTTCGTGTCCTGGATAGATGCTTGCGGGAGCACTCTGGTCAAATAGGTATGTGTGCTTCTGCAGACCCTGGCTTCACTGCTAGTTCCTACAGTGGCCGATTCCTTATTCTTTGGGCTATAAGAATAAAACTCTTTTGCTTCTGTGGCTATTCTGAGAAATCAGCTGTTTTCTGAAGTATTTAGAGCAAACCTGGTAAACCCATCCATGCAAGCCTTTGCCATAGAAAGCAGCTTTCCTGCTGGTTGCTTTGGATTGGATGAGAAGGTCCATCTCAAGAAACTCGAGAACAGCCTGGATAAGGTGTGTCAAGCGTTTTCCCTGACTGACAGCCTGAGGAAAAGGCTATCTCCCTTCTTTTGGTTGTTCCCAGGGTTATTTGTCATCAGTGCTGAAGGACCTATGCTATGTCAGGGTGCTGTTAAGCAGGTTAGGTTTGTTTCTCAGAGGTTTACAGAACTAAAGTCCTCCTTACAGTCCCTGGAGCCCTCCTTACAGTCCTTTGGGGAGCACATCTTGTTATGAGGGTCAGAGATTAACACCCTTCCCAGCATCCATAGCAACCTGCCTTAAAAGTCTCTGCTTGGAAGTCTTTTAATCTTCCATGGATGCTTTTTGAACACTTTCCAGGAATGTTCTGCTCTTTCCCATTGACAACTACTAAATATACCCTCTGTCTGGACTGCAGACCCCGGTCTATTTTTACATTTATTTCCAGTATATTTTCTACCCAGGGTGGAACAATTTGGTCTGTTCTTAAACCCAAGACCTCGCTGCCCCTTTTTCTGCCATTGCCCAATTTCAGCATCGTTTACAAGGAGTTTATTATTCTGGGGTACTTCTGTGTGGACAAGGACTGTGCTTGCTGCTGGGTGGTCACAGACTTAAAGCTGGGGAAAAGTGGGCAGGAAAGGAAGGAAATCAGTTGTTCCTCTACAAAGGAGTAATAAAGCACCTCTTTCTACCCTGTTTGGAAATGGTTAACTGAGTTTTGGGGCAGAAAATGCTCTAATAGAGCAGGGAATTCCCACTTGTGGAACGTTTTTCCTGCCTGCATTGAAATGGCCAATGATTTCCATGTGTAAGGCAGAAAACAAGTGGCTGCTTGCTTCCTCCTCCTCCTGTGTGCTAATATTTAGCAGGGCTTTATTTATTTGCTTAGGTGCAAGGAATATGGACTCACTGTTTACATTGCATGAATGGGAATGGCAAGAAATAGATTTTCATCACTGCTACTCTTGTCTTTGGTTGCTGCTCTGGCCTCTGGGGTGCTTCCTTCTGGATCTGGAGGGGGGGGGACAGGATTGAGAGAATATTCTCATGCTTGTAGGTAGTGAAGGATTCTTCCATTTGAGCTGTGACTGATGAAGCTTACACATCTCCACTTGACCTTCATGTGGAAGTTCACCCTTATAAATAACGCTTCTAAGTCTCCAGGGTCAAATCAAGGTTTCTGTGATGCAAAACATCCAGTAATGAAATCAGTGTCCTCGGCTGACAGCACCTTGCTGGTCAGCAGGGCTGAGCCCAGAGCAGCCATGGGGTGTCCCAGCCCTGCTTGGGACCTGCTTCCAGCCTTGGAGAAAGAGGTTTAAAACCAGAAGCTATGAGGTTTTAAGTGTGGGTTGAAGCATTGCTAAGCTTAAGTCCCCCAAGGACAGTTGTGGTCCTGCCTCATCACCCCTGCTAACACCCATCCCAGCAGCTGGATTAGCTCTACTTGTTTTATCTCCAGCCATGAGCTGTGCCCTTTGATAGTGACAAAGATAAACTCGGCTCTCCCAGCAAAACTGGTGCTTTAGAAATGGAGGAAAAGAAACCAAAGCCCTGAGTCTATTCTGTACAAAAAAAATCCTTAATTCCCTAGGGCTGGGTGATGCTGTAGAAACATGGACCTCAGTTTCCAGCATGAAGGCAAGTGAAAGGGTTAAAGATGAAGCTGGTGCTTGTTTCTCAATGACATTATCTGTGTGATTGCTTTTCATATCTTGTTTATTGTGGTTAGCAGAGCAGCTATAATATAGAGTGCTAGATGTAATAAATCTTGTCATTGCGAACAGCATACTTTTCATCAGAGCTCCAGGAACTGCAAGGTAAGCATTCGAAGGCAATCTATAGATTTAATTATATAGAAAGTCTAACCTGTGTAGATCTTAAAGGAAATTATAACCGTGAAGATTACATTATGTTCAGTTTTACTTGCATTACATGTATTATCCCATTTTAGTTATGAGGACACAGACAACGGCACTGCCAGCACGGTGTCTTTTGTGGTTTTGTATTGACACTGAATAGCCAAAGATGCTGGTAATTTAAGGCTGAGTTGTTTTCCCTTTGTGACAGCCATGTCTATAAATCTACGCTCCTGCATTTTAAAGTCTTCTCTGATGCTAATTGTAGCCTAAGAAATCCCATTGGGTAAGGGAAACCATCTCTGCTTTTAGTCATCTATTGAAAGACAGGCCTGAGACCACAAAGCAAAACTGCATCAAAGTGACAGGTCCAAATTGCTCTAATGTCCACAGCACTGGGGTGGCCACGACATGTTCCCCACTGGAGGAACACACTGGACATCCCTTTGCCCTGGGCAGGAGTGTGGAGATCTCTTACCCTGTCAGTGAAAACCACCCACATTGGTCCTGGAGTTTGGGGTTAGAGTTTTAATCGCTTCTGGTTTTAGTAACTTCCAAAATCCCCATCTCGGGATGTGCGGATGTGTGGGCTTGGGTAGGTTGGCTGAGCCTGTTGGTATGGAGTCCAGGATGGGTGGCTGTAGGGCTGCTTCCCTCCCCTTCCCCAACTTCATGCTAGCTATTTGCAACAGCTTTTGGCTCTCTAGAATCCCCAAGTGTTGGCTCGTTGCACTTGTCCTTTGAAGCAGGAGCACCAATGTGCTGTGGGGCTTTCTTCCCCCAGCACAAACCTTATGGAGACTGGAGGGGTGCAGGGGGCAGTCTGGGAGGCTTCTGCTGAGGTTGGTGTCCTTGGGTGATGCCAATTCAATGAATTTGAGGCTCTGTGCAAACTGAGGATTGAGTTGCTCTGCCTTTGGCAGCAAGGTCTGGTTAACTGATGGTTTCCCAGGCTGAGGTCTGAGCAGGGTTGCTTTGATCCCCAGGAGGGACAGAACTAGGACTGGTAGAAATGAAGGGATGGGTTCATCATCACCAATTAGCAATGAGGCCAAGCTGGGTTAAAACACTCAACTGTGGCTGCTGTACAAACACCATGATATGGGTGGGCTATGGTTGGGATAACCTGTCCTGGCCTCCCCAGCTCAGGAAAAGGGCTTAGGAGCTCCTTAGTGGTAGGTGAGTTTTCCAGATGTGTCACTGGAGTGTTTCATTTGGACACAGTGATTGATACTGCTGGGAGCACTCCTACAGACCATGAGTCAGGAGGAGGTTGCCCAATGTGCCCTCAGGGGGAATGTGTTGCTCTAACAGGTTGGTCCAGGAAGGAGCATGGAAAAGCCCCAGCTGGAAAGGGCAGAGCAGGAGATGGATCTGCCCCAGATTCTCCACACCTTTCTCATCTGCAGCTCTGAGAAGGGCTGAGGGGTGTTTGTGTGCCCATTTCACTGACTCACCAGTCACCTTAGTCTTGTGCTATGAAGATGTGGGTCACGGCCCTGTGGATAAAACAGCATAATTGCTACCACTTTATTTCATTGTTGGGCTGTAAACTGATTCAGGAGCTACTTTGCAAAGGGCTTGCCCTGTAGGTGGCATGGAGAAACCTAATGTGTTTTGGTCCTGGTTTTCCCCCATAGCACTGCCCAAAGTCCCCTGGCTCTGCAAGCCACTCAGTTTCAGTGCTCTAGTTTGCTGTCCTTCTTTGGGGAGAGGGGTTTCCTAGTTCATGGTGAAGCTGGGAAGGCAGAAGTAATAAGTAACCCTAAGGTACTCTGCTTTAACAATAAGAGCAATGTAAATACTAGATCTAAACAAAGAAGCGCATTTCTTCCATCTCACCAGCATAAAGTGAACCACAACTGATAAGAGAATATAGTCAAAAATCACTAACAGCATCCACAACAAAATACATGTATTTAATTAGCACAAACCCACTTGCTTTCATCCATAAGTAACAGAAGCTGAGGTTTCACTCCTGCCTCAGTGGCAGTGGCTTTGCTCTCTTTGAAGACCCCCTTTCCGAGTCCCCTGAGGTCTGGGGGCAGCAGTTGCTTGCATTTCGCACTGTTAAGATGCTGTATGGGGTGAATTAAAGGAGTTTTCTGACAGCTCTGCATTAACAAATCTGAGTGCTGGAATGACAGAGTGTGCAGAGCATGGCTCAGTGCCCAGAGCAGCAGGAGCAGTGGGGAGGTCACTGCCTGGATAGCAGCCTGAGCAAGGGAATGCCTTAGTGGGGATGTCTGCATCCCAGTTGCCTATTTCCCACACTGTGCTTTGAGTTCAGGGGTTTATCTACTTTTCATTAACATATAGTAATATACATTTGAGTAGCAGCACAATCCCGGAAAGGAGCTCTCTTGCCCATACACATGGTGGGAGTAGAGATGTACAACTTGTGTGCACTGAGGAAATCCTGGTCCACGTTGCTCTTAATGGGAGGTTCTTAAAAGCTGTTGTCTGTGCTGATGGCAAGCCTGGGATGTGAACACTTGTGCCAGCAGTTGTGCCCACAAGGACTTGTGTACTTTTTAACTGAATGCAAGCATGCCATTATAAAAAGCTCTCTTTCCCAAAACTCCTCCAGGACCCTTTTGTGTCCACCTTCTAAACCTCTGCAATTCCCTTTGCACCTCTCCTGCTCCGATGGGAAAAGCAAAGCGACTGCAGTGACTTTCAACTTGTGTTCAGTTTTTGGCTGAGAAGGAAACTCTTCTGCAGCTCTGATACAGATCTCAGTAGTTTCTCCTGCACAGGATCAATAGCACAGATATGTCAGGTGTTGACCTATATCCTGGTGCTTACACCACCTCCAATCTTCCCAGCCTCCAGTGAAAACTCAGTCCTGGTTCATCCATGTTTGGGATGGTGCTGAGCTCCCCTAATCTCACTGTTACCTTTCCAGGGGCTGAGATTTCTGTCCTGGTTCAGGATTAGACCCTGGGGACTGGCACCATCCCTGCTCCCTCTCTGAGCAGGCATTGGGTTGGTGATGAATGGGTGCAATCATGGCACGTGTCTAGATTTTAGCATGCAGAGTTGGTTTGTAAATGGAGTGCTCTGTTAATGCAGGAGGAAATGGATAGATATTAATTGCTCTGTCAGTTTGTCATTTTTCATGTAAGTTATTGATGAAATGACAGCAGAAAAAGCAGCAGAAGAGAAACAGAGCTTGGGAACGACCGGAGGTCAGAGTCAGATCCCCATATCGGCTGCAAGAAGAGATAGGCTGTGTTTTAAGAGGAAATCTTCCTGGAAGATTTGCCAATATCCAAATATTTCAGGCATTTTTCTTGGTCTCACCAAGCTGTTTGTAGAAAAAATGCTTCTGAAAATAAAAAAACATTAACACCTCTGAAATGAGATATTTTCACTTCTTCAAATATCTCACTTTACAGTCCTTTCATTATGAAACCTGCAAATTTAAGGGGGGAAGTATCAACCACCAATTCTTATTCAGCCCCAAATGGAGAGCAGAGCAACATGATTTTAGTCTAAACAGAGAGGAGTGTTGTGTTTGATTCCTGAGAGCTTTGTAGCTTCCCTTCTCTGTCTTTTTCATGTTTCTGCTGGGGGATTGCAGAGGATAATAATAATCATGCAATTATTTTCCCTGCTGGGTACAAACTCCTCTGTTTCAGTGGCAATAGTGAGTTTATTGGTGTTGGACCCAGCGCATCCTTGAGCGTGGACAGAGCTTGGATGAAAAAACGATGGTACTTCAGTCTGTGCTGAATCCAACTGAAATCATTATGATCGTCTTGGGCCAGCTCTGAGGAGGGGAGTAGCAAATAGCTGGGTAGGTGTTCATTTATTAACTCCTGCGGTTTAGCAGGGAAGATAACCACTGAAGAGGCAATGTTCCTTTTATAGTGGTGGCAATCTGTGCTATTTGCAGTAGAGAGGAGTGATGAGCAGGTACACGTATTCACTGGAATGTATTAAATTTCCTATAAACCAAATAATTCATGTTGGGTTATTTTGCCCTTCACAGATAGAGAGTTAGAGCTTCTTTAAAGATGCAGATATACAACAGCCTTTGGTCTGGGGGAAATCCAGGGGAGAACAGAGTGCCCTTGGTTTGCTTTTGCTGTGAATTTATAGAAAGCTTTGACCTTAAAGGGAATAGTATAGCTTTGCTCTGTCTGAGCTTTGCATTGCTCAGTGATGTTGCCTAGCTCTCAGCAGGCTATTCCATTTATACATGCATTTCTAATAAACCTCTCTCTGTGCTTCAGTCTCTTCTCCAGTTTTCTCTTCCTCCCCCCAGTCTCCACATTCCTGGCATTTGCACTAGGTTGTGCTGTCCAAGAGCTGATAGACAAAACAACCCCGTGTTCTCACCATCTTTTTCACCAGGCTTTTCCTGGAAAAAAGGTTTTGCTTCTCCGCTCAAGTAGCGCTTGCGCTCCAAATCCCCAAAATGAGATTCTACTCTTTTCCCTAAGAGCAAGGCTGGGAAAAGCTTTCTCTAGATAGACCTGACAGCAAACAGTCATTAAAACATGTTGCTTTTTTCACTGCTTCCCTTCCCCTCATGTCTGATGTAAATAGTAATGTGGCCAATCACACTACATGTGATTGACACTCCTGGCACACACTAGACCTGTTAGTCCTACTTTACACCTGCAGCTTCAGGAGCAATGGATGCTTTGCTGTGCCTGGGTATGTCTATGACTCTGGGCAGAGGGAACTAGCTACCACAGCTGATGTATATGAGATCTCAAAGCTTGCTTTATCCTATTCACAAAGCAAACATGATGCTGCCCAACCTTGAATGAGTCTGCAAGTGTGGGATCTCTCCCTGACCTCCCATCACAGACCTTGACAAGGCAGGTACAGGCAATCAGGCAGACACAGGTGAGATCTGAAGCACATTGCTGCTTAATGAAGTGTGATTAAGTGATGTCTGTCACAGTGTGGCTGCTGCTTCCTGGCTGGAGCTGTGTCAGCCAGGGCTGCTGGAGTTAGTGCAGCTTGTGGGCAGAGGGCTGCTTGGGCATGGGTAGGACACAAGTGATGTGTTCACATCCCAAGCCAAAACCTGTTCAGTTTTCATGCCCCTGAGCAGCCTGGGTGGAGGATCTGCCCTAATGTTTCTGCAAACCCTTTGGAACAACAGCTCAGGCTGATCTCTCCCAACACTGGGAGTGGGACCTTGAGTCCTGTGGATGTCACTATCACAGGCAAGAGGCATGGCACGGCCTTGGGAAGGGACCATACACACAGCCTCTGAGCGGCTTCATCTGCTGCTGCTACGTTAGTGACTTCAAAGGTAGGAACTGAGAGGTTTCTCAGAGCTTCAGCTTTGTTATTCATCTTCTTCAGTGCTCATGAATTATCAATGAACAACCTCAGCCACAAGCTGGCGAGGAGGACTGGGTAATTATGTTTGTGGTTCAAAATGAGGGTTGTCAATTCTAATTAGGGAAAGCTGGGGGCACAGGGAATCTTTAATGTTACCACTTGAACTCCTGAGTGCTGCATGGGAAATCATGGTTAAATGAAAAACTAATCGGGGTTTAGTAGGTAATGTGAGGGGTTCTCCTTTTCTTCTTGTGTTATTAGTTTGCTCTCTTTGAGGCTAATTTGGAGCTTGGGATTGTCAACAGGTTGGTTTTTAACTGACATAAGGAAAAGGTCCAGGTGTGCACCAAAGGTTCTGGGTGGTTTCAAGGGGAATCAGATTTTGAAAGCCCAGGAATCTTTAATATTTAAAGGGGTTTCTCAGGTATGAATTTCAGAAGCAAAACTCACTCCCTGGATGATGCTGTGCTCTGGGGCTCTGCAGCTCTGCTGTCAGCAAAGCAATCCTGAGCTGCTGCCTCTATGGTCCATGCCTGCAGGTTCTCCCTTGCCCCAGTTCAGGCAGGACAATGCTGCCTGGATCTGGGCTTTTCATCCTTCCTGGGCAGGCTCAGCAGCACGCATGGAGGAAGCTTGAAGGCAAGATGAGTTGAATTTTGACTCTCCTCTGGCTTGTAATGAGTGAGGTGCTTTGTGCTCCTGTAGCTACATCCCTTGGCAATGAGGGCGAGACCAGAGCTTTTCCCAGGGATAATGGAAGGGGCAGGGGGTGTTGGACTGTCTTTGTATGGCATAGGGCTTCTTCCCTGCGCAGAGCTAAATACCAGAGACTGCTGGTCCCATCATAGCTGTTCCTCCTAAAATCACAGGAGCTTCACCCTTTAATGTCACTGGCAGCCAGAGGGGCTGTCTGTGACTGCAGTATCTGAAGAGCAGGCAAATGTCAGCCTATCATGGAAAGTGTGGGTTAAGTTTTAATCAGCAAGCCAGTACCCTCTCCTAATTTATTTTCCTTCATTTAGACAGGATTTGCTGGGTTGCATGTGCTCTTGTGAATATTTATCACGAGAATTCTTTTCTTGGTGCTTCTGTGATTAACCAATTTGGAATTTCCCAAGGATGCACACAGTGAAGGTTAAACTGAAAAGGCCCAATCCTTTTTCAGAACTATCCTTTGAGCATTAGTGGAATTGCCAGGTGTG